>CM044120.1:7634585-7685171 GCA_024174645.1 Lemna minuta | reverse complement strand
TTAATATCATGTCATCTAAAATATAAATTAAAAGAAGAATATAAGATGAATTCATAATAAACTTAGATAATCTCTTAAGAAGTCTATTTTATATCATCCTAACATTCTCTTCTTGAAATTAATTCTTCTAATCATCTACTTAAGTGAAAGTAAATCAAGGAAAGTAATTAATTTCTATTTATTTAACCTTTAAAAAAGATTAAACATCCACAAAAAAATTATTAACCCTAAATAATGCATAAATATGGACTTTAGTAAAATGGCATACCAATGGAGAAAATTCATAAAAACTATGATCACATGCATCATAATTACATAAAATAAGCATGAATATTAGTTAAATAAGATAAGAATTTAAGTTAAATATTAATTTCTAAATTTTATGGAATTTATTTATTTACGAATTTTTCAGAATTTATTTCATTAGAAAATAACAAAAAGGGGTGTATTTCTCGCGCAGGACACGCGGAGCTGACGTGGCACGGCGCGGACATGTGACGGGGCCACGCGAATGCTTGGGTGGTGCCTACGTGACATGAACAGTGACAGGCTTGCAAGTGATGGGTCCACGGGTATAGTGGGCCCAAGTTAGAGTATTGGGGCGGTAACGCAAATGCTAAAGGGAGCCCTACCTTTTAAACCCAACGCTCTCCATTTATGCTCTCTGTGTGGGACTATATTCCCTTTAATCTCTCCTTTGCATGAGATGTGGCAGAACAATACACGTTGGATCGGAAGCTTACTGAAGATCACTTGTTAATCCGATGGATCTCGGTCCATCAGATCATCAATTGCACATATTCTTTAATTGTGACTTAAGTGACGGCGGACGGCTGAGATTCGATCGCACTTTTGACAACTTACCTTGCAACACGTGGCTTCGTAAGGGGCCACTTATCAAGATCGGACGGGCGAAAGAAAAGGGAGAACGTGGCCCAGCGTCGTGGGATCATGGCTCACTTTAAGCGCTCGACCGTGACCATCCAACTGCTCTTCATCAGATTGAACGGTCCGAGATTTTCGCGAGAAATTTTCTATAAAACGGTGTTCTTCCTCCTTGTAAAATAACTCTTGATTGAATTGTGAAGAGATTAAGTAATTTTGGAGCAAAATCTTGAGTTCTTCATGACCCCCCTACGTCCTAGACTATATTCCGATCGGATTGAGGCAGGATTAATCACAAATCGTTGCAAGATTTGATCAATTTCTCCCCTTGAACGCCGAACGTACACCAAAGAAGAAACCGATCAAATACACTTCAATTGACGCGATTTGGAGCCCAATCTTCACGTCAATCGGGTAAGTAGTCTGAATTGATCATTCATCTTGCAACAATTGTAATTTAGATTAGATTTCGGTAGTTAATTTCATCCTATAAATCGAATTGTTCTTCATTTTTTCCCAAATTGAGTGCGGATTTTTGCTGATTTTGAAACAAGGATTTCTCCTTGATCTTAAGCCCAAATCATTTGATTTTGGTTTCATTCGATTTCGTGTTTCATCAGCTTTCCGTGGATATTAAAATCGTAAAATTTCATCATCATTTGGCCCTTCAATTTGACGTTTGACCATCTATTATTCATTTTCAATCCGAAATTAGACGTTGACTTACGGGGGCAATTACTTTCAAAATACAAGATAAAATTTGACAATTTTGGTCTCTTTGGAATCCTCTAGTTGTTATCTTTCTATTCATATATGAATTTCCAGATTTGGATATCATTTGGTTAGTCAATTTGAAGATTTATACCGAAGTATTCATTTCAAGATTTTTTTGATCTTTGATTTTCAATAATTCATAATAAATCTAATTCTTCTCGAAAAATCACGAATTATATATCAAAAATTTTTATTTCTTTCTAGTTTCTGAATACATTTTTCGTAATATTTTAAGCTCTTTTTACTTTCTGATTTTATAGATAGTCAATTGTCGGTCAAAGTCAATTTTTTGACCTTGACTTTTGACATTTCATCGTCAAATCAACTTCTAAATTATTAAAATATCTTATCATGTATATTTCTATCATTACCATTAATAAAATATCATTTTCACTTCTTTAAATCCTTAATTTAACCTAATTTTGACCAAGTCAACTCTTCGATCAAAGTCAACTATGCTCTCTGTTGATTGACCCGATCGTTACGGTATAATTGATTTCATATCTTTGTTATTGTGAGTTTGGAATTATAAATTTTTTTTACCGACGTTTGTGTATTTTCAACGACCGCATAAAAAGCCTCGTCAAGCACTCAAATTTGTAATCAAAATATCAAATAGAGTAGATATATTGAATATAATGTTCAAAACACGAAGCGCACCAAGAACCAATGGTTTGATCATCAAGTATAGATTAAAATCCACACTTATCAGATTCATTGAAAGAATTCTCAAAGCTATTCATGTGTCTAGCCTCTAGAGGTTACATGATCATCAGACGTTTAGAAACCTCTTTAATGCGCTTCGTCGAGGGAGAAAGAGAATAAAGGAGAGAGTTTCTATAAGACTTGCACATGCAGCTTAAATTTTGATTGCTCTCCTCCTATTTATAGACACTATGTATGTGAACTTTTCACAAAAACCATCTTAATAATGCCTATATCCACTAATATCCACAAAACTTATCTGTATGACCTAGTAGGTGATGGATATTATGTAGCCAATAAGACAATCACACTTTCATGTATCTTGTTTATGTTCATTGAAATGAAATTTATTCATTGTCATTCTTGTGTGATGTTTGCAATCAAGTTCATGAGCATGTGCAATGACTAAGTGAATTATGATGAGATCCTAATATAGTAATCATTAGTCTTTAAGCATATGTTCTAATTATTCTTATTCATTAGATATTCGAGAAGGACATCGAATTGTCGGAAAAGAATAGCACTATCTAATCGAACTAATATGATGAATATAGTTGATCTTGTAGCCATCGGTATGGAGACACTAAGGACAGATAGTGGGTGCTCTTTGGAGAAAGAGTTCACTGAATTAATCCGTATGAATCCCTAAATGGTATTATACCTAACTGTCAATCAAGTTGATTCATGTCATGGTTATGTACGTGGTCCTTTGACTTGAGACACCAAAGACATCTTGTGGATAGATGATCGTGTTTTGATTTTGACTTACGAATCCCTAGCCACGGATATCTAAAATGTCATATATTGGATACAATATGAAGTCCATGAAAATGATTATGTAATCAAGATGAGATCATCCACCCTCGGTATTTGAGGAGATTGACTCAAGGAATGAGATGCGATGAAATCCTTGGCCAAGGAGTTCCCGATGATTTCTACACGCATCAGTACTAACTTGAGTGACCGATTATGGTTTGACAGTTGACCATACCCTAAGTCATTCATGATTCTAATGTAGATGAAGTATTATACATACATGATAATCGATGACGGGAAGGTTCCATAAGTGAGTTCTTGCATACTTCATATCTCCTAATGTACATGGTGCAGCTTGGCACCCAACGCGTTGGCAACTCAACCTATCGATTGGATTAAATCGATTCTTGATTAATTAATTTATATGTGGATGTGGATATTTAATTAAGGTTGACCGATAAGGTGTTATTAACTAGTGAGATATATGGACCTAAAGGGTCACACACATAAGTTCTATAGATGTTGGTAGATATAAACATAATTGACAGGGTTTTTATGAAAAAAACCTCATACCAAATGTCTATAAATAGGGAGAGAATGACCAAAATTCAAGGTGCTCATGTAAGCCTTGTAGGAATTCTCTCCTTTCTTCTCTTTCTCTCTTGGTGAAGAGCTTTGAAGAGAAGATCCAACCATCTGGAGACCGTGTGGATACTGCTAGAGGCTAGACACTTGAATAGCTTCAAGAACTCCTTCAAGAACTCCTTGAAGGAAATCATGTAAGTATGTTTTCTCATTCATACTAGATGATAGGATCATCTGTTCATGGTGGCTTAGTGTTTTGAATATCTGATTAAATGTTTTTCATTGCATTTGATGTTTTGATTAAAATTTTGAAAGTTTATTGACATCAAAACCCAACAGTAGGTCCATATATCTTACTAGTTAATAACTCTTTCAACCCAATAATACTTATTAGTAAACCTTATTAATTATTTATATCACAATATAGATCAATTGATAGATGTTCAATTTATCCCAAACGACAGATTAAGTTGTTATCCCATTAGGTGCCAAGGTACAACACATGCTCTAGGAGAATGAAATAAATTCAAGTGATAAGCCCATTATAGGGTTTTCAATATGTCATTTTGGTCAGTTAGATTTGTCCAATAATTTTTTTAAGAATTAACCTTAACCACAAATTACGAGGTATGGAGTTAATAAAGTATTCAATTTGAAGTTGAAAATATGCATAGATCAAAAAAGGAGGATGATTGGATCTGAATATTAATTTATGTAATATGAAGATTATGATAAAGAGGGAAAATAAGATTTACGAGAAGAATGAAATAAATGCTATACGAAAACCTAGAATATCCAAATCTCGTGTTAGAGATAAGAATATTTAAGATTGGAAAGGAAAATGGCGTTTGAGAAGTTGATGATGAGACAAAAAAATATAAAGATTGATAAAAAGATCCTAATCTAAATTTTGATGTGTTGTGATAAAAGTCTCACACCAGTGATGCACCTATTTTGGTCATTAATTAAAGGGCCCATACATCTCACTAGGATAGTTGGCTTGCATCCGACATAAAGAATGAATAGAAAAAGAAAGAAAGTCATTATAAATAATATTTTAAACACAAATGTTGACCTATTGATGCCCACTTTCCTCAGTATAGCTAGCTCTAGAGGCATACAATAAAATGCAAAAATCCTTAAGTTCTGCCACTCCTTTTATGGTCAAGAGATATGAATGAATAAAGGATTAGAAGACAGATATAACATCGATTTTCAGCTCAAAACTTGTCTCCTTGATGTTTTGAATATTCAATTTAATGTATTCCATTGTGTTCGATGTTTTGATCATAATTTTGAAAGCATAGTGAGAATCATATCCCAACATAAATTACCCTTAAAATTTTCACTAATTAAGAGCCTCCACGTGGAATCCTCTCATCTTGACAAGTGGGTCTTCATAGCATTCTTTTAAGAGGCAAAAAAAATATTTAAAAAAAGTGTTGCTCCTTGAAGGAACACGCCCCTTCAATGGTTAAACAATTCTCTCTCTTCCTCTATTTTATGCAAATTTTGTGAAAACTCTCTCACAATTTGAAAATTGAAATTTTTTTAAGTTTGCCCCGCCCCCATTCTTCCTCTATCCTCCTCCAAGAATTTTCCTCTCTCTCTCTCTCATATTTTCTCATCCACACCAATCCACAACTTTCCCTCTTCATCCCTTGTACATTTCCTCTCCACCACACGCACCCATCATTTCTCTGCTGCCCCTTCTCATTCTCCTCCCTCTTCCCTCTTTCCAATATTCATCTTCATTCCCTTCTGTCTTTTCTCCCAAAGCAAGGAATAATCAAAAAGGAGATTTTAAATTTTGCTACAACAATATCACATCAATCAAGAATCGCCATCAAGGTACTATCATTCCTCTAATTTTGTATGATGGATCATACTTTCTAAAAATCTCTGGCTCTTAGGATCACATGAACCCTAGGATAGTCTCTAGTCATATATTTAGGTGATTCATGCACATTGGTCATAAAATTTGTTATGATTCATTGAATAGAAACATCACTTCAAGGTTATTAAAAATGATCCCCCTCCTATTCAATAGTGGTAATAAACCTAAGGAGTTCAAACTCATCAATCATAAAAATTCATAATATCCCTCCATCAAAATACCTTCCTTACACCTCCCCTTGAGAAATTTTGATTCTCGTATTTTGTCCCACATTAGTATTTCCATAAATTTTAGGTTGAAAGTAAACCTGCCTACATTGAATGCTTGAATATAGGTTTTTTTTAAGTTTGAAGGATGTTGGATGGATTCAAATACTTTCCAAATGAATTCAATTCTTTGATGATATTTTATAATTTTCAGTCATTTTCAATATTTCATAAACATGAGGGGTTAAGGCTAAATCAATTTTTCATGAGTAATTCATATGTTCAATAGACGCCTCCTTTTTTAGGCAAAAAGAGAGAGAGATGTGACACCAAAAAAGGAATGAAACCATTGCGTAATGATCGCTTGAGTGCACTCCATTGCTCAAAAGGGGAGCTTTCTTATGAAAAAAACATATTCTAATGCCAAAATCTGCCCTACAATGTGACAAAAATTATAATTGTTCCGCTTCCTAATGATTTCCCACCAACAAAAACTTCCTTTCTGTTAAACAACATCACTTCTCTATCTCCCTTTCTCCTTCTCTATCTTCCACTGTAAGTGGGCCACTGATAACATGCATTTATAACTTGAATTCTTATCTTAATTAACTCATATTCATGCTTATTTTATGTGAATATGATGCATGTTATCATACTTTTTAGGAATTTTCTCCATTGGCATGTCATTTCGCTAAAGTTGATATTTATGCATAAATTAGGGATAATTTCATGTTTAATAGATGATTAATCTTTTGTTTAAATTAATAGAAGTTAATCTCTATTATTGAATGAGTTTTCACTTTAGTAAATGTTGGGAAGGATGATTTTAGGATGAATTTATGATTTAGAATGTTTAATGAGAAATAATTTAAGTAAATTATAAGTCATCTTGATTTCTTCCTTCTAAATATATTTTAAATGGCATAATAGTAAAAAGGAAAGAATTTATGATCCAATGGAGAAAATTTCAATTAAAAAGGAGTTGTATATTTTAAATTATGAATTTCTGAAGTTTTAGGCCTCTTTTTCTGAATTTTATTTGATTTTTAAATCGAATTTTCCTATTTAAAATCGCAAAAAAAGGGGGTTTTACTAACCTGCAGGCTGACGTGGCGAGCGGAGGCTGACGTGGCGCGCGGGACCGCCTCGAGGTGCAACGTGGCACTGAGGCCACGTGGCAGAGCACGGGTGGCCCGCACGAAGCGCAGGCGGCGCTGACGCGTGGCAGGAGGCCACGCGGACTGGTCCACGTGGGCGCCCGTGTGTGGCGCCACGTGGCAGGCAGGTAGATGGAGGGCCCACGGGCATAGTGGGTCCCTGGTAAGTTATTGGGGGCGGTAAGGCGAAAGCGTTAGGCCGCCCCCTAATTTATACTCACCAATATTTTCTTTTTCTTCCGTGTGGGACTATGTCCCCACACGGTCTTACCTTGCAGGTGACGTGAACGCGTGGCGAGCGTCGGATCTCACCGCGAACGGTGATGATCGCGTGGACCCGAGTCCACGCGATCATCAAATCAGCACGTGCTTAATATATATAGTAAGTGAAGCGATCAGCGCCATTTTGACGTGTCATTTTTGTGCGTCGTTAAAACACAAAGACGATGGTCAAACAAAATTTATAAAACCTAACTCACAAAGACAAGATATAATAATCAAGTATTGGGTAAGTATCGGGTCGATCCACAGAGAGCAGGGTTGACTTTAATCGCAGAGTTGACTTGGTCAAACTTAGGTTTAAAAGGAGTTTTAAATAAGAGAATATAAGATTTAAGATATAGAAATGATATAAATAAGGTAAATAAGAAGTTTTAAGATTTGAAATCTCGGATTTGACAGAGAAAAGTCAAAAGTCAAAGTCAAAGCATTGACTCTGACCAGCAGTAGGTGTTCTACAAAATCAGAGAATCAAACAGAGTCAGAAGATTACGAAAATTAGATATTTGGAAACTAGAGAGAAAATGGAATTTATTGATATAAGTTTTGTAATTTTTGAATAAGAAATGGATTTATTATGAATTATTGAAAATCAATGATCAGAAATTCCCCGAAATGAACACCTCAGAGGAAATCTTCAAATTGAATGCCCAAATGAAATCTAAATCTTGTAATTTATATGTCAATAGAAAGCTAAGAACCAGAGGAATCCAACAAGACCAAAATTATCAAATTCTGATTTGTCAATAAAAAGTAATTGACCCCTAAAGTCAACGTTTGACTTCTGATGAAAGATGAACAGTCCGTGGTCAAACGTTAAATTGAAGGGTTGAATGAACTCGGAATTTGATGAATTTGCTATCCACGGAAAGCTGATGAAAAGAGGAATCCAATGAAACCAAAATCAAGTGATTTGGAATTATAATTAGAGAGATATCCTATTTTCAAAATCAGCAACTTTTCAGATCGAAATTTGGGGAAAATGAAGAATACTATGAACTAATTTGCAAAATTAAACTTCTAAATCTAATAAAAACTCAAATCACCTCCTGATAATCGATCGAATCTCACTACTAACTTGATTTCCGCAAGGATGGGGCTCCAATTCTCGTGGATTGAAGCGAATTTGCTCGGATTCTTCCTCGTGGACGTTTGGAATTCAAGGGGAAAATTCGATGAAATCAAGGAGAAATTCGTGATCAATCGCGCTCCAATTGCTTCGCAATCGAGTCTAAACGCGGGGGGAACACGATGAACTAGAGATCTTCCTCAAAACTCGTTTAATTTTTTCACGAGTCGATCAAAAGTTAAAGAACAAAGAGGGAAATACATGGTTTTAAAGAGAAAATTAGGCCCGAAAACGTGGGCAATGGAGGCGATCATGGAGGCGGTTTGTAAGGGTCGTGGGAGCGGTTCCTTGGGGCGACGTCGTAGCTCCAGGATTTGCCACGAATTGGCCACGATTTTTGCTCCATTTTAGCCACGATTATTGCCGCAGTCGATCACGATCGGACCACGATCGGGCGTCGATCGTGCTCCATATCCTCGATAAGAAGCCGATCAATAGTCGTGGAATCGATTCCACAGCAAATGGAGTGTGATTGCGGCTCGATCGCGCCGCGATCGTGGGGTTCTTCCACGATTCGTCGTAGCCGTCCGATGCTCTTCAGGGTGAGGAACGGTCACGATTGCATGATCATGTCAAGCTTGATCGTGAGGCGCGTTCAACGTCAGCCGTTCGATCGGCGATTATCGCGATGAAGATCCGGTGCTCTCGAGCCTCCACGTGGCGTCAGGTAAGCCGTCCGATGCTCCCATATAACGATCCCGAGTCACAATCACGATCGCACGCACCTGGGTGCTTCACGCGGCCAACGTTGATTGGTCACTTAATATATATATTGCGCACGTGCATCGGTTGATGATTGCGTGGACTCGGGTCCACGCGATCTCACGCCGCTCAGCTGCATCGAACGCCGATAAGCAGCCACGTCACCTGCAAACTTAAGTGTCGTGTAGGGACATAGTCCCACACGGAAGAAACTAAAATGCATGCGCCCTATGAAGTGGGGCTGTGAACGCCATTGCGTTACCGCCCCCAAAATACTAACCAGGGGCCCACTAACCCGTGGGCCCTCCACTTACCAGCCCCCTTCGCCACGTGGTGCCCCTCACGGGCGTCCGCGTGGCCTGTCCACGTGGCACTCCGCCACACGTCGCCGCCACACGCGCGCCACGCTGTGGGCCACACGCGTCCTGCCACGTGGCCTCAGTGCCACGTCGTAACAACGCGGTGGTCCCGCCCGCCACGTCAGCCCGTTGCCACATCAGCCTGTCTGGGCCCACTCGTCACGTCAGCTCCGCCTGGGCCCGCTCGCCACGTCAGCTCCTGCGGTAAGCCTACCCCCTTTTTTTCGATTTTTTAATAGAAAAAAGGGCTTAAAATTCATTTAAAAATCAAATAAAAATTAGAAAAAGAGTATAAAAATTCAGAAATTCATATTTCTCAAAATACAACTCCTTTTTAATTGAAATTTTCTCCATTGGATCATAAATTCTTTCCTTTTTAATATTATGCCATTTAAAATATATTTAGAAAGAAGAAATCAAGATGAATTAATATTTACTTAAATCATTTCTCATTAAACACTCTAAATCATAAATTCATCTTGAAATTATCTTTCTAAACATTTCCTAAAGTCAAAAATCATTTAATAATAGAGATTAAATTCTATTCATTTAAACAAAAGATTAATCATCTATTAAGCATGAAATTATGTCTAATTTATGCATAAATATCAACTTTAGTGAAATGACATGCCAATGGAGAAAATTCCTAAAAAGTATGATAACATGCATCATATTCACATAAAATAAGCATGAATATGAGTTAATTAGGGTAAGAATTCAGGTTATAAATGCATGTTATCAATGGCTCACCTGACGCCACGTGGTGACACGAAGAGCGCCGGATCTTCATCAAAGCAGATGCCGCACGATCAAGATCGGACCGTCCACTCAATGGAAGCCAATCGGACGGCGGTGGAACATCGTGGAAGAACTCCACGATCGCGGCGCGATCAAGCCGCTATTGCGGCGCGATCGAGCCGCGCTCGAGGAGATTTTGGCGCGGGATCGGCGGGGATTCGCCTCCCATCGATCGACAGGTGATCGACGAAGTACTAACACCACGATCGACGCCCGATCACGACCCGATCGTGGCGCGATCGTGGCGAAAATCGCGGCAAAAATCGTGGCAAATATGAAGCGAAATTGAAGCTAAACACAAGCCGATTCGTCGCGGAATTGAAGCCACAACCCATGCCCAAGGAATCGCCTCCACGACGCTTGAAAACCGCCCCCACGAACGCGTCAATTGCCCATGATCGTCGGGCCAATTCTCTCTTTAAAACCAATGTATTTCTCCCTTTCAAACTCAACTTTTGATCGATTCCTGAAGGAATTAAGCAAATTTCGAGGAAGATCTTTAGTTCATCGTGATCCCCCTGCGTTTAGACTTAATTCCGAAGGGATTGGAGCGGGATTGATCACGAATTCCTCCTTGATTTCATCGAATTTTCCCCTTGAATTCTGAAAATCCGTGAGAAAGGATCCGAGCAAATTCACTCCAATTCGTGCAAATTGGAGCTTAATTCTCGTGGCAATCGGGTTAGTAGTGAGATTCAATCGATTATCAAGAGGTAATTTGAGTTTTTATTAGATTTAGAAGTTTAATTTTGCAAATTAGTTCATAGTGTTCTTCATTTTCCCCAAATTTCGGTCTGAAATTTTTCTGATTTTGAAAATAGGATATCTCTCTGATTATAATTCTAAATCACTTGATTTTTGTTTCATTGGATTCCTCCTTTCATCAGCTTTCCGTGGATAGCAAATTCATCAAATTCCGAGTTCATTTGACCCTTCAATTTGACGTTTTACCAAGGACTGTTTATCTTTCATCAGAAGTCAAATGTTGACTTTTGGGGTCAATTACTTTTTATTGACAAATCAGAATTTGATAATTTTGGTCTTGTTGGTTTCCTCTGGTTCTTAGATTTCCATTGACATATAAATTGCAAGATTTGGATTTCATTTGGTCATTCAATTTGAAGATTTCCTCTGAGGTGTTAATTTCAAAGAATTTCTGATAGTTGATTTTCAATAATTTATAATAAATCTATTTCTTATTCAAAAATTACGAATTATATATCAATAAATTCCATTTTCTCTCTAGTTTCCAAATATCTAATTTTCGTAATCTTCTAACTCTGTTTGATTCTCTGATTTTGCAGAACACCTACTGTTGGTCAAAGTCAATGCTTTGACTTTGACTTTTGACTTTTCTCTGTCAAATCCGAGATTTCAATTCTTAAAACTTCTTATTTACCTTATCTATATCATTTCTATATCTTACATCTTATTTTCTCTTATTTAAAGCTCCTTTTAAACCTAAGTTTGACCAAGTCAACTCTGCGATTAAAGTCAACCCTGCTCTCTGTGGATCGACCCGATACTTACCCAATACTTGATTATTATATCTTGTCTCTGTGAGTTCGGTTTTATAAATTTTGTTTGACCATCGTCTTTGTGTTTTAACGACGCACGAAAATGACACGTCAGCCACGAATATATGTGGCCCACACTGGAGCTTTATTTCTTAAAGGGCCTCACACATGGGATCTTCACTTAAAGAAGTCCCACGTGTGACCTTAAAAAGTCACATGCGACCCCTCAGGTTCACATGTGACACTGACAGGGACCATGTGACCCCTGTCAGGGCGCTCTCTCTCTCCACTGTGTACTTGAAGGGTGTAAACCCTAACTTTTGGAGTAAGAGTAGTTTTCTTTTTGTTTTCCCTTTCCTCAGGCACCGCCCTGACTGGCTGGAGCACTATTCCTCCTCTCTCAACTCTATCTTAGCGCATTTACTCCTCTCAATTTGTCCTCATCTCATTAACTATCATGGTATCAGAGCAATAGAGGTTGGAAGCTTGAAGTCTGCTGCTATCTCCAAGTGAAATCTTCAATTTTTGTCTTCTACGAAGGGATTGTGTTCATTGTTTTTTTGTCTACTTCTGGACATGGAAGGTGAAGGATACAACAGTGAAATCAGGACTGATGCGGCTGAAGTGAGGGGTCATATGTGACTCATTCAGCCCCTATTGGAAGGCCCATTTTTGTATTTCACCCACCAGAGGTGAAGTTTTGATGGGGGAAATATGTTCGAGTGGTCAAAAAAATGATCACTCCTACACCTGGATGGAGTCAGCTGGGGATCATTTGACTGAAGCGCCGTTGTTAGCCACAAATCCCTGAGTACAAGACATGGAAGGCGAAGGAGGCCTCAATCCTAGGTGGATGCTTGAGGTCACGACCCCAGAGATGAGAAGGGACTTCTGTATCGCAGTTTAGTGAAGGAATTGTGGGAGGACATACAAAAGTACAGTGAAGATTAGATTCGTCACTGGCGTATATATGAGATGTATGGACAAGCTGCAAAGACTCGTCAAGGTATGGATAATGTTATGCAGTACTCATCAAAGCTAAGGCCATCTAGAGGGAAATTGATTACTTGTGGCCCACCCAAAATCCACAGTCAGTTGAAATAGAGTACATTCTGATGCAGAGGCTATTTGCATTCCTTAACAGATTAAATGATGTGTATGAAAATGTGCGGAGTCAGCTCCTTCATCGGGAAAAATTACCGAGTCTGGAGGAGGCTATTGGCGCCATCAGACAGGTCGAAAGTTGTCTTAGAGTCACAACCAAGCCTCAAAGACATAATTCTGCTGCACTTCTGACCAAGAGGCCTGAGAACCGAGTATTACCGGGAGGAAGCGGGACACCTCGATCACCACAGTCAAATTTTGTCCCAGCAACTGAGGGAGATGACAACAGAGACTCTATTTTTTGTACTTATTGCAAAAAACGTCGTCATACTAAGGAGAACTGCTTGAAATTGGCCTGGAAGAATCAGAACCTTAGCAAGAAGGCCTATGCGACCTCGATCCAAGCACAGAGCTCCCAAATTGATGTGACAAGTCCTCAACTTGAAGAAGTTCAGGAGAGGCTCAGCTACACTGCACTGGTTAAGTCAGGTAATTCTTCTATCCCTGAATGGATAGCTGATACGGGGGCTACGGATCATATGTCCCCAACCGAACACCTTTTTAGAAACTACTCCCCAACTAGAATCTGACACCAAGTTCAGACTTATGGGGGAGGAAAGCTGCCACTTAAGGGAGTTGGAGATATTCTTCTCAGTCCCCTAGGAGTTCTCAAGGAAGTATTATATGTTGAAGATCTACGGGAAAACCTTATTTCTATTCAGAAACTTGTTGACGATCATGGTTGGCGTTTTATACTGGATAGTGATGATTGCTTTCTGTGTGACAAGGTCTCTAGGAGGAAGATTTCATCCTTTAGACGAGACGGTGGTCTACTCCTCCTCGATGTCTCGCCAAGGCAGTGTTTGGTGTCACAACGGTCGGGGTCCAAGAAGGAGAGGGTGATTCGTCTGCACCGACGGTGGGACACTCACCTTTTGATTAACTTAAAACTATATATCCCTCTTTGTTTGAAGGAATTTCAAGTGAACGGTTGTTTTGTAACGCCTACCATATGGTGAAACTTAGGCGAAGTACCTTTAAGACGTTGGATGATAGGTGCTTATCTCCTTTTGATTGCATACATAGTGATGTTTGGGGTCCGTGTCCAGTTGACAGTTTGACAGGGTGCCAATATTTTGTGATATTCGTGGATGATTACAATAGAAGTATGTGGTTGTATCTTCTGAAATCCAAGTCAGAAGTTTCTCACGTGAGGGTTAATATCTGCATAATGATTTCTAATCAGTTCGGAAGGCAGATCAAACGCTTTCAAATTGACAATGGAACTGAATTTTTCAACACGGAGGTGAAGTCGTATTTCTCACAAAGTGGTATCATCCACAAATCATCATGCGTGGATACGCCTCAACAAAATGGCCTTGCTGAGAGGCGTATGGGCTACATTTCCGGCCACGGCAGATCACTCTTGTTCCAAGCCAATTTATCGAGAAGTATTGGGGAGAAGCGGTCCTCACAGCGGCGCACCTCATAAATCGAATTCCCTATGAAAGTAATCAATTATGATACCCCCTTGGGCAGATTGAAAGAATCTTTCCCAAGGATCAAATTGTTCTTGGTCTTCGCACGAGGTGTTTGGATGTGTTGCATTTGTTCATCGGGGAGGCTAGAAAACTTGATCCCGAGAGGGCTCCGCCGCATATTCGTCGGGTACTCAAGTACCCAAAAGGGATATAGATGTTACCATCCTCCTTCCGAAAAATTCTTTGTTTCAGCTAGTGTTGTGTTTAATGAGGATGAGATGTACAGTCCACTCGAATTGACACATGTGGCAGACACTTGAGAGAGACGAGCGAGGCGAGATCTAGAACTTTTTGCATTATATGGGAAATTTTTTCCTTTGATGATCAGACCTCTAATCTGAGAAATGAGACTCCTGTGACAGTACATCCGTAGACCCTGGCAGAGAATGATAGTCCTATAGATCGAGTGACAGCAGAGGAGGAGGAGGAAGAAGCTGAGGTGGACAGAAGTCAACACTGCTGTGAGATATTTGAATCCATTGATGAACAAGCAGCAACTACCTCTGAAGCTCTTGCAGAGTGTATGGAAGAAGAAGAATTGCACTGGCCCATTGCCCTAAGGAAGGGAGTACGCTCCTGCAGAACGAATGTCAAGTACCCGATTGGACAATATGTCAAATATGAAAAATTGGGCAGCAAATACAAAGCTTTTCTCTCACTGCTGAGGGAAATAGTCATACCAAGCAAGGTGGACGAAGCACTTCGGCACTCAAGGTGGAAGGCAGCAATGGATGAAGAGATGTCAGCACTTAAGAAAAACAACACTTGGGAGATTACCGCACTTCCGCAAGGAAAGAAGGCAATCGGCTGCAGGTGGGTGTTTACCCCAAAGTTCCGAGCAGACAGAATGTTGGAGAGACTGAAAGCTCGATTGGTTGCCAAAGGATATACACAGACACAGGGGGATTGATTACGGGAGACATTCGCTCCGGTGGTGAAATTTAACACGATGCGAGTGCTGGTTGCATTGTCGCAAAGTGCGAGATGGGACATCCTTCAACCGGACGTTAAGAATGCTTTCCTCCCTCGGTGAATTGGAGGAAGAGGTGTACATGCGAGCTTCCTCCGAGTTATCATTGTGACCGACAAGCCGAATCAAGTATGCAAATTGAAGAAGGCTCTATATGGATTGAAACAATCACCCAGAGCGTGGTTCGGGCGTTTCACCAAAGCAATGATTGAGTTGAAATATCACCAAGCAAGAGGGGATCATGCACTGTTCATCAAACACAATGCAGTTGGGAAAACAACCATCTTATTAGTGTATGTCGATGACATACTTATTACCGGAGGGGATATAGATGAAATTCAGAGATTGATCACGGCATTATCAAGACAGTTTGAAATGAAGGAATTGGGTCAATTGAAATTTTTTAAGGGCATTGAAGTCGCCTACTCCAGAGATGGGATTTCCTTGAGTCAACACAAGTATATCCTGAATTTACTCCAAGAAACGGGACAGTTGGGGTGTAAACCTATCAGTACCCCACTTGATGTCAATGTGAAGATCGAAAAAGGAGAAGATGGGGTATCGGTAGATAAAGAGACCTACCAAAGGTTAATTGGGAAATTGATCTACCTGAATCACACCAGAACCGACATTTCTTATGTCGTCAGTCTGCTGAGCCAGTTTATGAGCAAGCCATATGAAATTCACTTGCAAGCGGTCTATAGGATATTAGCATATTTGAAGTTTACTTGTTGGACACGGACTATTTTTACATGGGAAGGGGGCCTGTCACTAGAGGCCTATACCAACTCCGATTGGGCAAGCTATGTGGTAGACCGACTATCTACATCAGGCTATTGCATCTTCCTAGTGATAACACGCAATCTTAACATGATAAAACATGATTATTAATGCAATTTAAGGCATAAAATAGTACATTTATGTGCATGTTATCATACTTTGAGTGCATTTCTATCATTTCATGCAAATTTATGTTATAATCTCAAAATACACTAAATTAGGGTTAATTATGATAAATTAAGGATAAAAGATTTTATAACCTATCTTTACTTGAGATTATAAGTGATTTTTAAAGTTAAATAATAAGAGAAATTATTTTTATAAACATTCATTTAAATTTCTAAACTTAAAATCTTAAGGAAATGAGTGTATTTTTGAAATATAAATTAAAACTCTTGTTATTTAAATATTTTGAATTTTTAGAATGATAGATAATTAAATTTTAGATCAAATGAAAGAAATTTGGATTAATTTGGAGTTGTATTTTGAAAGATATGATTTTTACAATTTTTAGGGATTTTTTCTGATTTTTATTATTTTAATTTCGATTTAAATAGATTAAAATAAATAAATAAAAAAGGGCAAAAAGCGCGTGGGTCCCACGCGGGTGCGACGTGGCACGCAAGGCCACGTGGCAGAGCCACGCGGACCCGCGCAGCGCCTACGTGGCGCGATATACATATCTATATTTATTTATCATATATAATAAGGTTCTTCAGCCTTCCCTATATGGGAAGGGTCATAACCTTACAGATCGTCGGGTCTTAAAAACCTGACGATCTCTTCTTTTTTTCCAGTGTGGGACTAATCCACACACTGTTTTAACTGTAGGACACGTGGAGCGAGGAGAGCCGTTGGATCGAGCGGAGCATTGGATCTGACGCGTTGATCGGGTGGACACACGGACCACCTGATCTAATCAAATCACGTGCTAAATTAAAGAGTTATAACGGTGAGATTACCTGCGACGTGGCGGCATCAGACGCATCGATCGCGTGGGCGCGGACCACCGGATCAATCAAAACGCACGTGGCGTTTTTAAAAGCGTTATAACGGCTGAGATGCTTCGGCGCAGATCGCATCTCAGCCGTCCGATCGCGATCCAAGGGGCGACATCCAGGGCGTTTTATAACGATGATCCACGCGGCGAATCCGGAGCGTCCATTCAAGATCGGAAGACCTCAGATTAATCGTAACGGTTCGCCGTTACGAACGCATCGCGACCGTTGATGAAGACTCAAATACACCGATCGGAGGGTTACGCTTTTTCGCCCTTATAAATAGACGAGTTCTTCGTCGATGTATGCATTCGAGTTGGATTTCAATCAAATTGACTTGTCTAGACACCGATCCACTCGTTTTTCTTGATTCCATCCTCTTCCTCTTTCATTTCCGCATCCATGGAGGGGTTGAAATCAAGATTTGGTGGAGAATCGAAGGAGAAATCGCCGCTTGAAGCCGCTCGTGACGCTCTTGACGTTTTCGATGATTAATCGGCTTAATCACCTCGTTTTGATCGCTAAACAGGTTTAGTAGAAGCGGTTTTTCCTAGATTATCTTCCTATTATCTTCAATTTTCGTTTAGATTAGGATTTAGACTTTAATTTCATCAATTTCTAGCTTAAATCACGATTTTTAACGTCCGAAATTTTCTCTCCACTTCAAATTTCGATTTCTCCGCGAAATCAAATCCAAATTGGATGCTTCTTGATTCCGTGGATTCGTTTTGAAGTCTTCTTTCTAAAAACACTATTTTCTCTAATTTCTAACCTCAATTCGTCGTCCAATTTGACCAAATTCTAAAAGATATCTCGAAAATACCTAAATTCCCTGTGGATTCGACCCTTATTTACCATTATACCCCTCAATTCTCTCTTAATTCCCCAAATTGGTAAATTAGGCTTTATTTTTTACACGAGACCGTGTGAAATCGACGACCTCGCGGTCTCGTCTCATCACCTAGGTGGCAGCCTTGTTACGTGGAGAAGCAAGAAACAGAAAGAAGTCTCCCTTTCCAGTGCTGAGGCAGAACTACGAGCACTCAAGCGAGGGGTATCGGAGTGTCGTTGGCTAAAGCACCTACATGAGGACGTTGGCGTATATGATGAGACAGGCATTATCCTTTACTGTGACAATCATTCAGCCTTGGCAATCGTGAAGAACCCAGTTCAACACGACAGAACGAAACATATGGCGATGAATCGTCACTATCTCTCAGAAAACATTGAACGCGGCATTATCCGACCTACATTCATTCCATCGACTGATCAGAAGGCGGATATATTCACCAAATCGCTTCCCGGACCAAGATTTCAAGTGCTGGTGTCCAAGCTAGGCATGAACAATATCCATGCCTAGCTTGCGGGGGGTGTTAAACAACAACACTTCTCTCTCTCTCCCTTTCTCCTTCTCTATCTTCCATTGTAAGTGGGCCACGAATATATAGGTGGCCCACACTGGAGCTTTATTTCTTAAAGGGCCTCACACGTGGGATCTTCACTTAAAGAAGGACCATGTGATCCCTGTTAGGGCGCTCTCTCTCTCTCCACTGTGTACTTAAAGGGTGTAAACCCTAACATTTGGAGTAAGAGTTGTTTTTGTTTTATTTTCCCTTTCCTCAGGCACCGCCCTGACTGGCTGGAGCATTATTCCTCCTCTCTCAACTCTATCTTAGTGCATTTACTCCTCTCAGTTTGTCCTCATCTCATTAACTATCACTTTCCAAACATCATAAAAGTTTTAGGAAATGAGGAAAAACCCAAATTCTATGGTTCAATCCTCAGTGAAGATGGTGGTGCCATCGAAGGATGCTCCCTCTTAACTATGTGAGATGAGAGAAAAGGAGAGAAAAGGAGAGAATATATCTTCTTTGTGGGGGAGAGAGAGAGAGAGAGAGAGAGCTCTTTCATGAAGATATAAATGGGCCTAATAATTTAGTCACAATAAGAGGTACAAAAACAAGGTCCAATAGACCAAAAATACACGCATAAACAGAAGCACGCAATATAGTAAGATGTGTGCACGGAATCTGATTTGTAATCATGCTCTAATGAAATGAGGTGTGCGTTCAAAATCGAAATTCCGAGATAGTAAGATGGCCCTTGAAAATCCTACATTCACCCTTTAAGATCATTATTCTATTTATTCGGCTTAGTTGTCCAATTAGTGAAACTCTTAAATCCTCGGAATCGCCCATTATTGGAGTTTCCTGTTCTCTTGTCCTTTTTAGCTTCCTTCCCCATCCGAGGGACAGACAAGACCACGGGCCGCACAGAAGTACTGTTCGTCGTTCGGTAGGAATGCACGATGACGACGACCATTCACTTGTAAACGTCGCGAAGAGGGCGGAGAAGAGGAAGGCAGAGAGCCGAGAGAGTTCGTAAAAGTGAGAGTTTCCGAGAAAGAAGATAGAGAAAAAAACAGGAGAGGGGAGACAGAAAAAGGCCATTTGAGGTTCGTAGGAGCGCCAGACAAGTCGCTTTTTACCGATTCTGTGGGCTCGGCTGGAAAGCTCGGCAGGATCAATCTCGCTGGATCTTCGGCGATTTGGTAATGATCACTCGCGTCAAATCATTTTGGGTGACGTGAAATTTGCCGCATCCCAATGCTCATGGGCTTGTAAAGATGATAAGACTAAAACTTCAATGAGAATAGCAGATTATAATACCATAATATATCAAATAAATGAAGAAATGAGCGCAACCGAACGCTCACAATGACGACAAAGCATCCTTTGACTCAGAAAAAAAGTCAACTACGAACCACAAACTGACTTTCCTGATCATTTATACAAAAGAGGCAAATATCATTTATAATCATAAACCCCATAAGACTCATCCTGCGACTCAACTCTATTTATTCGAACCCTCCAAAAAGACCCACTCAACTCCTGACATCAGGGCTTCTGACATTTCCTTCGCAGTGAACAAAGCCAGAATGCAAATGAAAGGTTAGGCCTTTTAAGGAGAGACAGGAATTAGGTCAGCGAAGGTACCTTCAGAAGTTGAAACCCCCAGATGGGGCAGAGGCATTGCTCTCGCCGAAGCGGAACGCTGATTGGGCATCATCGTTGGTGGGCATGGCATCGTCCTCGTCTTCGAGCCAGTAGGTTTCGAGGATCTTGACTGCCTTTTCATAGATCTCTGTGTTATCATGACTCTGAAGGTTTTCAATCTTTTCGAGTCCCTCGGCATCTTCAATGGACTGAGCGTACACGTTAATTCCATTGGTGACACCTCTGTTCTTGTCGGCTTCACCCACTTTGAGGATGTTCTCAAGGCCTTCAAGGCAGACGGTGACTATCCTTGGATCAGGGCAGACGAGGAGGTCGCATAGGGGTTTGATGCACCCCTGGCTGACTAGATACCTGGCATGTCAAATTTGTTAGTCTGGTCCACAGGGACACCCGACATGTAAAGAGGTGATAGAGGATGAAAATAATAGTGCCTAATAATAGCTCCTACTTCTATATAGGTCTCTCTCTCTCTCTCAATAAATATATATATATATACACACACACACACACATATTTACGTATATATAAACATATATATATACTTCTAAAGAGGTGATAGAGGATGAAAACAATAGAGTCCAATCTTTCTCTCTCTAGATCCTTTCTCCCTACTTATATAGAGCTCTCTCTCTCTCTCTCTCTCTCTCTATATATATATATAGATATATCTGTGTGTAGAGAGAGAGAGAGAGAAATCAACCCTGCATACACAGAAGTAGCCACTAAAGAGAGATGACCTGACCACTAAACAACACTGTGTAAACTGAAGATGAAAAACAGTTAAATGGCCACTAAAAAGGGATGAGCAGGCGAGGATCATACTTTATCTGATCATGGGTTCCACCAGAAGTAGCATTGGAGATCGCCCAGGCAGTTTCCTTTTTCACGTCAAACTCTGCGGTTTGAAGCAGATGAACGACTGGACCAATGATCCCCGTATCAATCACAGCCTGGATCAAAATTGAAGTCGCTCAACTGAAGAATAAATTTCTGGGAAAGTTTTGTAGAACAATAATTTGATTAAAAATGGTTTTTCGTTATTAAACCAACCTGTATCTGAACCTTGTTTCCTGCCGTTATGTTTGAAATTGTCCAGCATGCTTCCTTCTTAATACTTTTCTTGTGGTTGTGAGTCAGTAGGTTCAGAAGACAAGGAAGAGCTTGATGGTCAATGATATACTGTAAAATTAGCCATAAAAACTCTATCAGCATGTTATAAACGAAGTAAAATACAGCTTCAACCACACAACATGCATTAAACTCTACCTGTGTCTGCATGTCATCGCCTGTAACAATATTTCCAACTGTTCGCAGGGCAGGAATCAACACTGATGGTGAAGGGTGCCTGAAGAAAACATAAAATATATATTGTAAAATAAAAGTCTCCAGCAAAGTATATGAATAATTCAATACATACATAAGCAATTCAACAAGACGAGGGCAGACAGCAGCTTCAATTACTGCCTGAATCTTGTCATTAGTTCCGTCAGACAGATACGAGAGAGCCCAGCACGCATCTGTAAGAACTTCTTCATCATTTGAATGGATCAAGCGTTGAAGTGCCGGAAGCGCAGGTTTTGTCTACTTAACGATTAAATAAATGACCAAGTTATTGACGGTAAAAGTTAGGTAGAAATTGAAGAGGGGGAAAGACCTGCTCAAAAGAAGGCTGCGGTTTCCCTCTACAGAAGTTGGATAACGTCCATGTAGCATTTCGCAGCATAGAAAGTTTTGCATTCTCATTTAGTTGACTGAGAAGGGGTATGAGGGCACCGTGAGCCAGAACAAGATCTCTGCATTTAGGCGAGTCTCCTGCTACATTTCCCAGAGCCCAAACAGCCTAATGCAAAAGGAATAAAAAAATGAATCATCAATTGATAAATAGAAAAGAGTACCTACAATTTCTAATATGAGATAATGTTAAACCTGCTCGCGGACATCATCGCTTGGGGAACTCAGAAGCTGAACGAAGATAGGGACTGCTCCGTGGTCTATAACAACTTTGGTGTTCTCTGATGTGCCGGAGGCGATGTTTGTGAGGGCCCAAGCTGCCTCAAACTGATCATAATACGAAAATGTCGTAATCGTTACCAAAATAACTAAATGAAAAATTATATCGAAATGATAAGCGAAGTACCTGGAGTTGAGGAAAATCTTCTCTTCTTAAGAACTCAACGAAACGGGGAACAACGCCGGACTGAATGACCTCTTCAATGGGAGGACTTCTCTCTAAATAATGAACACATCAACGGCGTCGGTAGCAATTTCACAAAAACAAATAACTTCAAATAAATAACATTGCCAGCACCAATAGAGAGCAGCTTCCGGAATTGTGTGGTAGCATCGAGTTGCAAACTGTTATCATCGGAATAAACTCCAGATACCATGGCGGGAAGGCTCTCCAGCTTAAATTAAAAAACATAATTACCATAAACGGAAAATCCCAGGAGTCTTCAAAAAGAAAATTAATACAATACATAAACCAATCCGATAGGAAGACATCGCAAAATGATCAGCTTTACGTGTAATCGAATCAGATTATTCCGATACCTTCTTCTCCACGGCGGACACGGGCACAGGAGGAGTAAAAGCCTGAACTTGCATACCCTCTCTCCTCTTCTTCTGCAGACTCTCCTCCCTCTTACTTTTCCGGATCTCCACCATGTTGTCCTCCCTCCTCCTCCGTCCTTCTTCCGCATCAGCCGCTACCTGTAGCGGTTGCTGACAAATGTCCCTCTGTTCTTGCGCTCGGCCTGAGCGACATGGTCGCTTAATCCGGAAACCCTAAAATCTTGAAGGGAGAGGAAACAGGAAACTCCCCAACCCTGCCGCGCAGCTAGAGATGTGGGAGACCCTGGATGCGGAAGCTACGAACTTGTTAACGTCCAAAGAGTAGTGACGATGTGGGACGCTGGAAGGGAAACCCTAGAGTTCAATTTCACCTGTTAACTGATTTTGCTCCCTGACTTTTAATGTATAACCTTTTTATTTGAAATGATTATAGTTATACCCCTTTAGATTTAAATCGTCTACAGTTAGATCGCCAAACAGGATTGGACGGCTGCGATCGAAATGGTAAAGTTAGTCCCTTTGAAAATTGAAAGTACCAGGCCGGAGCCGCCGGTTCGAAGGGGGAGATTCTGACCGTCCGATACAATATCAGAATCAGAAGATTTTAAATGGTGATTCCGTAATTCAATAGTAATCTAAGGGTATTAATGTACATGGATTGAAAATATCTGGCTGACATGGTCTCTGTTCTCGAACCTTCTCCGTTCTTCGGCATACGCCCGTCAAATCTCCGGCAGATATTTTCCCGGCGAAAATCTCCACGTTTCTTTGAATCTCTTGTTTTCCTCGCTATAAATCTTACAATCTCCTCTTGTACTACGATTTCTGCCATCGTCGCTGATTCTACAATCTGGGGCATTTTTTCTGTTTCTGATCCCGATTTATGCGGTGATCAATTAATAACCTCTGTTCTTCTCCTTCTGCCTCCGGTTCAAATGGATCTGGAGGTCGAAGACGCCGGTCGATCCTGCTACTACGCGATCCTCGGCGTTCGCCGGAACGCTTCCGCGTCGGAGATTCGATCCTCTTACATTAAGCAGGCCAGAGTACGTGCAATTTCTCCACTCATTCCTGATTGATACTCTCTCAATTTTCCTCACGTGCAATTTCAGAAATGGCATCCGGACAAATGGACGAAAGACCCATCGGTTGCCGGAGAGGTAAAGCAGCGGTTCCAGCGAATCCAAGAGGCTTATTCCGGTATTGAATTGATTTCTCCAATGATTACGTCAGAATTTTGTTTCTTTGTTATTTTGATTCGTGATTTCCTTTTGCAGTTTTATCGGATAATAATAAGCGGTCTCTGTACGATATCGGCCTTTACAATCCCTACGAGGAAGAAGAAGAGGTACGTGCTTTCTCATTGCTCTCTCGTAAGGTTAATTTTCAGCGCGTTAGATTTTCTTCTCGCTCAACTTCAGGATCTGTCGAGAGGGTAACCTCCGTAATGCCGAGATGTTCGGCGCAGTATCTAGTTCAAAATGGATTTTTGATAACCGTTCAGAGTGCAAGATCAGACTACAAAATGGAATTCTTGCAGGGATTTGGGGATTTCGTGGAGGAGATGATGAAGATGATGGACAAGGCGCGACCGGAGGTAGGGTTTGTAGATCCGCCGGGCAATTTTATAGGCGGGCCGGAAGTTCATAATCTGTGATTTCGCGTGCAGAAGGAGGACACATTTGAGGATCTTCAGAGGATGTTCGCGGAGATCGTCGCCGGGAACGACTGCGGCGCAGCCGCTGACGGAATCATGCCGGAGTTCCCCAGCCGCCAGCGGGCGAGGTAGCGGAGCAGATGAGGACCGTAATTTGATTTTGTTCTCGTCATATTGGGCCTGAAGGGCCGGTTGGGCTGATCTATGATTTATCGCAAATGTTGGGCTTACTAATTTATGTCCACGTGTCGGTATCTTATTAACTTTGTTTTGCATGTACGAGTTCAATTTGAGAATCTAACCTGAGAATGAAACGTTGAATGATAAAATCTTTCAAGTCATGGGCTTGATCACGTGGTCCTGCTTCCACACAGTACGATGAAAAGTGATAAAGTCTGTGAGGCCCATTAGAGGTAAGTGGACCATGGGAGAATCTAGATAATGCAACGGTCATACCTATAGTCTTTGTGATGTACATTCAGAGGTTTATTGACTAAGGAACAAAATTTCTCAAATGATTCTGCTTATATCTCACATACAACGCGCATGTGTGTGTATGTATATATGATTGTATGTATTTAATTATGTAGGTATAAATATATACCTTAAATAAGTATTTACATATGTATGTATGCATGCTTGGAAAGTGAGAATCATCCATTTAAGTCTCATGGGTACCTATAAATATATTCATCCTATTTTTAGTCATATTTACCGAATAATCGCACACTTCAAAATAGTGAAACAAAGCACGTGCTACTCTGTGTATATTTATGTATTTGGTGAACTTGATAGACATCTTCTTATGGCCCAATGGCTATGGAAAGGCCAATTATAATTTGGTGATACCTAAACTTATCCTAACCTAACCTAAAAAATGCCTTCTTTATGGTTTAAGAAAATTTTATGAGTGTAAATGTCGGTTTGGTTCAATAAACTAGTCCTCAAACTGGTTTTAGAGAACATTGTAATACCCCCGTCGTAACCCGTGAAGATGCAATTCAAGTTGTTCCCTCTTGAGAGCTTTTCTTTCTTCCATATAAGTGTTCTCCGTGCTTGGGAGTGCTCCAATTCTTCACAAATAATTATGAATTCCTTGTAGATTCAAGGGTTGAAGATATTATTTTGTGGATTCAAAACTTGAGTCTTTTAGGGATGAAATTTTATGGGCATGATTGTCATTTCAATCTCTACAAATCTACCAGGATGATTTAAATTCAAAGGCAAAAAATGGTTTTTAAATATTTACGTGTTGGCTAGCCAAGAGAAAAGAGGACATTGATTGTTCGTTCTTCGTGTATAAAACAACATTTCTAGCAAGTTTCTTCTATTTTCTATTTATTGATCTTTTTATGCTAAGTGTCAAGTCCCAGCCAAATATATGGGCTCTCAAAGGTATGTTTTGATTAGAGAGCATCTCTAGAGCATGTTTTCATCACAAACTCTTAGGTTAGAATCATTTTTTGTTGATCTTTTCAATTTTCTCCATCTTTTCATCAACATTTTCATATTTTCAAATCCTAAAATCACTTTTCCACCATTGATCAAGGGGTTTAAGTCTTTGAAAGAAATTTGAAAGCGTTTGATTGATTCATTTTACTTCTCATGTACATCTCATTATTTTTATTGATCATTTTCACTTTCTTGATCTAAAAATATAAAAAAAATTCATTGATTTCAATCTTTTAGCCTTCATATATGTAGATTCGATCTTTACTTACCACTATTCTAAATTTTAAATCCGAATTCGAAGAGTTGAGCATAATTTTTAATACGTGAACTTGCACATTTGATGATTGTAATTTTATAAAGATTAGATGGAGCCACTGCCAAGGATAGAGGTGTCTATTAGATTGAAATATTTTTCCCATTTTTTTCTCTGATTTTCTAATCTATTTTATAATTATATTTATTTTATTTTATTTTATTTTTAGACTAACCTTTATCTAATGGTGACTGGAGCTATTTTGCATGAACGAAAGGCAACCCCTCCATCCTCGTATCCTTGAACTTACCCTAGGTGAAACCTCATCCATGTGAGAGCCTAAGATTGATACCTTTGAATTAGAACATCAATCTTTAGAGGATACTATGGAGGAAAACCATGCTAGAAACCAAAACTGGCCCATAGATCAAGTTGTTAAGAAAATGAAGCTAAGAGAGTATTCCAATCCTACCGAGAATTAAACTTATATCAAGATATCAGCCCCTATAGCTGATAATGTATCCTTTTAGGATTGACCCTCATATGCATAAATTATTGTCTACTTTTTATGGGAGATTTAATGAGGAGCCTATGAGTTTCTCGAGGAGTTTGCCAATATATTATGACCTATAACTATCTGATAACATGCTATATTAACATCATAAAACATCATTTTTGATGCATATTAAAGTATAAAAGATTTCATTTCCATGCATGTTATCATACTTATATGTATTTTTCTATTATTATATGAAAAAGTCATAATAATCTCAAAATACTTTAAATTAGGGTTAATTTTGATAAATTAGAATTTAATAATTTGATAACCCATATTTTTCTTGAGATTATAAGTATTTTTAAATTAAAAAAACAAGAGAAATCATTTTTTATAAACATTTATTTCATTTTTCTAAAGTTTAAAATCTTAATAAATGAATGTATTTTTGAAATAATAATTTAAACTCTTGTTATTTATTAAATTTGACTCTTTAGTATAATAGATAATTAAAGTTCGGATCAAATCAAAGAAATTTGGATTAATTTGGAGTTATATTTCAAAAGTTATGAATTTTCTAAATTTTTTATGATTTTTTCCGGATTTTTCTGAATTATTTTATGATTTTTAATGTTAAAATACGAATTAAAAAAATGCAAAAAGAGTTTATTTTTCACGTGGGACCACATGGATGCGACGTGGCAATCCAAGCCACCTGGCAGCGCCACGTGGACCCACGCGGCGCCTACGCGGCGTTATATATATTTATATTTATTATTATTATATAGTATAAGAGGTCTTCAGCCTTCCATATATCGGAAGGGGTAATCGAACCTCTTAAACCGTCGGGTCTTATAAACCCGACGGTTCCCTAAAATTAATTCCGTGTGGGACTAATCCACACGTTATATTTACGATGCAGGTGACGTGACTGCTTACCGTGCGTTGGATTTGACTCGCCGATTGAACGATACGCGTCGATCGGATGGACGCCGGACCACCGGATCAGATCAAGACGCACGTGCTTGATTGGAGGCGTTATAACGGTCCAGATCAAGTCTCATAGGAAGCATCTGGATCGTGGGATGAAGATCCAACAGGCGCGATTCAAGGCGTTTTATAAACGCATCTCAACGGTTGCATCTAGACCGTCCATCACGATTGGACGGCTACGATATTTTTGAAACGGTCCACAATGGACCATTCCATCGTAACCGTCGATCAAAACGATCGGACGATTACGAAATGGAGCCCTATAAAAAGACTTGTTCTTCATCGTTTGTAAGCATTCAAGTTGAAATCAATCCAAATTGATCTGTCTAGACACCAATCTTCTTGAGTCTCTCGATTCCATGGTGTTCCTCTTTCATTTCGGCACCCACGGAGGTTTTGAAATCGAGATTTGGTGGAGTAGATTGTGAGAAATCGTAGCTTGAATCTCGTCGAGGCGTTCTTGGTGTTCTTCGTGATTAATCGACTTAATCACAGCGATTTGATCGCTAATCAGGATTAGTGGAAGCGGTTTTGCATAATTTCTCTTCCTATAGTGTTTAATTTCTGTTTAGATTAAGAATTAGATTTCAATTTCATAGAATTTAGCTCAAAATCGTGATTTTAACGTTTGAAATTTTTTCTCCACTTCGAATTTCGATTTCTCCACGAAATCAAGTCCAAATTTGATGATTCTTGATTCCGTGGAATCGATTTGAAGTCTTCTTTTATAAAATATCATTTTCCCCAATTTCTACCATCAATTTCTTGTCCTATTTGATTAAATTCCAATATTATATCAAGAAATTCCTTAGTTCCCTGTGGATTCGACCCTTATTGACCATTATGCCACTCAATTCGTTATAAATTCCTAAAATTGGTAAGTTTGAAATAATTTTTGATACGATATTGCGTGAAATCGACAACCTCGCGGTCTCGTCTCGTCACTATCTGGGAATGTCCCTAGAGAATATCTCTTCTATAATTAAAAGATTAAAAGCGGGAGAGTGGTTTAAATCGTCATGACAAGAGTTTACCCCACAAATTGAGATGGAGAAGTGCCTAAAAAAATATACTAGTTTGGAAAAATAAATGCTCTTAGGAGAGAAACTATGGAATTTGCCCAAGGAAATGACAATTTTAGCGAGGCTTGGGAGAGGTTTATGGCCTTGACTAAGAGATGTCCTCATCATGGTGTTCTCTCTTGGGAATTGGTTCAGACATTCTCTTAGATTTTAAGGATAATTAGTGAAATATGCAAAGTACTTTCTTGGAGACATACGCCGACGAGTCTATGCAATTTATGGGAAGGTTTGTTGAAAATTAGGCCTCTCATCAAAGTTTTTCTAACAATGGAAAAAATTCAACACCAAAATGAGGATGATTCATTGATGTAAGGACTCTAGAGCCTAGGGTTCTCCGGTTCCGTTGTCAGTATTGATTTTTTGTGAGAACCTAAACCTAAACCTATACCTAAATTTTTTCAGCATCAGTGACAATATTTTTCGGTGTCGGTTTGGTTAAACCTAAAATTTCGGTGGTATGTCATGAGAACCGGACATAAATTATACAAGATTTTTGTGATACCACTATCCATGTGTATATATATATATAAACACGCGCACACGAATGATAAGATATTAATACTTCCTAATAACATCTATACAATACATCAATAATTTAAGATAAAAGTTTTAACTAGGTAAACTTTAACCATTAAATATAGTTATGGAAATCAACAGATAAACTTTAACAATAGAGTTTCAAGAAATCATCTCTCTCCCTCTCTCTTCTCCTCCCCCTCTTCTTCTCCTTCTCCATTCCTCTCCTTCCCTCCCTCCCTCCTCACTCTCTTTCAGTCCGTCCCTCCCTCGCTCTCTCTCTCTCTCTCCCTCCCTCTCTCCCTCTCTCTCCCTCTCTCTCTCTCTCCCTCCGTCCCTTCCTCACTCTCCCTCTCCCTCCCCCCCTCTCTGTGTCTCTGTCTCTCCCCCTCCATCCCTCCCTCGCTCTCTCTCCCCCCCCTCAAGTCCCTCCATCCCTCTCCCTCCCCCCATTCTGCCCTCCCTTCCGTCCCCCCCACCTCTCTCTCCCCCTCCAGCCCTCCCTTTTGCCCCCCCCCCCTTTCTCGCATGGGGCGGAACAAAAAAAAAACATTTTTCTCCTGCCACTGTGTTACCTTCTGCTATTGAAATCTCTCTCTCTCTCTCTCTCTCCCCCCCTCTCTCTCTCTCTCCATCCCTCTCTACCTCCCTCTATCATGGGATAAAAGAAGAAAAAAGTTTTTCTTTCGTTGTTGCTTTAACTTTCATCATTAAACTAAAAGCCTAAGAGAGAGACTAGGAGAGAGCAGGCTGGTGACACCAAATGCTAATAACATACATATTTAACTTGAATTCTTATCATATTTAACTACTATTCATGTTTATCTTATGTAATTATGATGCATGTTATCATAGTTTTATGAATTTTCTCCATTAGCATGCCATTTTACTAAAGTCCACTTTTTTGCATCATTTAGGGTTAATTATGTGTTTTATTGATGTTTGACCTTTTAAAAGGTCAAACAACTTGAAATTAACCATTTTCTTTTATTTATTTTGACTTTAGTGGATGATTAAAAGAAGAAATTAGAAGAAGAGAATGATGGGATGAATCAAAATAAAACTTCAAAGGGTAGCATGGCATTAAATATAAAGATATTTGTGATCCAATGGAGAAAATTCGAGGCAAAAGGGAGTTCTAGAAATGAAGTTATGAATTTCTGAAATTTCTAGATTTGTTTGGATTTTATTTTTGATTTTTCAGGTATTTTTCAGAATTTTAAAAGTTAGAAAAATCGAAAATGGGGTTTATATGCGCTAGACCCGCCCAGAGCTGATGTGGCATGACGCGAACACGTGGTGGCACCACGGGAGCCGACACACACCCATGCAGGCCCACGTGGGCACCTACGTGGCGCGAAGGACGTGGATGAAGCTTATTGGGCCCATAGGTATAGTAGGCCCAGGTAAGAGGATAGGGGGGCGGGGCGTACTAAGGCTAGAGGGCGATGCAAATGCCTTAGGAGCTTCCACCTTTTATACCCAATAAGTCCTCTTAATTTCCTCCATGTAGGACTAACTTATTTTTGAATGTGTGCGGCGACGTGGTAGCCTGAGAGGAGTAGGATTAAAGCGCGCGGAAGATCGCACATCAATCTGGTGGATCTCAGTCCACCTGATCCCAATCAATTGCACATGAATAATTCACAACCGTCAATCTCATTAGTGAAATCCGACGGTTGCGATTAGGGTTCTCCGGTTCTGGTGTCGATACCGGTTTGTTTTGAGAACCTAAACATATACCTAACTTCGGTGACGGTATTGTTCGGTGTCGGTTTGGTTAAACCTATACTTTCGGTGAAACATCATTAGAATTGAGCATAAATTATTGAAAAAAAATTGTGACACCACTATTCATATATATATATATATATATAACATGTTTCACAAACGAATGATAAGAGATTAACAATTCCTAATAACTTCAATACCATACATCAAGAATTAAAGATAAAAGGCATAAATAGATAAACTTTAACCATTCAATATAGTTAGGGAAAAAATAACAATATAATGTCATGAAATCATCTCTTTGAGATCCTCTCCTTCCTTCACTCACTCTCTCTATCTCTCTCTCTCCTTCCTTCCCTCCCTCCCTCTCTCTTTCTCTCCCTCCCTCTCTCTCTCTTTCGCCTCTCTCTCTCTCCCCCCTTCTCCCTCTCTCTCTCTCCCTCACTCTCTCTCTCCCCCTCCCTCCCTCTCTCTCTCTCTCTCTCTCTCCCCCTCCCTCTCTCCCTCCCTCCCTCTCCCCCTCCCTCCCTCCCTCCCTCCCTCCCTCTCTCCCTCTCTCCCTCTCTCTCCCTTTCTCCCTCTCCCCTCTCCCTCCCTCCCTCGCTCCCTCTCTCCCCCCTCCATCCCTCCCTCCCTCTCTCTCCCTCTCCCTTCGTCCCTGCCTCTCTCTGTGTCTCTGTCTCTCCCCTTCCTCCCTCGTTCTCTCTCTCTCTCTCCCTCCCTCTCCCTCTGTCTATACCTCTCTCTCTGTCTTTGTCTCTCTCCCCCCCGTCCATCCGTCCCTCCCTCCCTCGATCTCTCTCTCCCCCCAGTCCCTTCGTCCCTCTCTCTCTCCCCCTCCTGCCCTCCCTTCTGCCACCCTCTCTCTCTCGCGGGGCGGACGAAGAAATTGTTTTTTCTTCCGCCGTTAAAATTTCTCTCCCGCCCTCCCTTCCGCCACCCTCTCTCTTTCTCCCTCCCACCCTCCTTTCCGCCACCCTCTCTCTATCGCGGGGCAGAAGAATAATTTTTTTTTCTTCGGCTGTTAAAATTTCTCTCCCTCGCTCTCTCTCTCCCCCCGGTCCCTTCGTCCATCTCTCTCTCCCTCTCGCACCCTCCCTTCTGCCACCTTCTCACTCTCGCATGATGGAAGAAGAAAATATTTTATCTTCCGCCATTAAAATTTCTCTCCCTCCCTCTTTCTGTTTTTGTGCGTCTCTCCCTCTCTCCCCCTCCTTCCCTCCCTCCCTCGCTCTGTCTCTCTCTCTCTCATATCATAAGAGAGAGAAATTACGGTTCCACCAAAACCCCAAACCGAAACCGACACCGGAAGAAAACCGGACTTCGGTTTGCCCAGTTTTTAACACCAACAGTGTCGGTTTCGGTTCGGTATTCGATCTTTCGGTAACAATATGGAGTTCTCTAGTTACGATTTAATCTCACACTGAGCAAATAACAGAGCCACACATGGTTGCATAAGAACGCTACGATGAAGATCATATGCCGACAATCAAGGAGGAAGTGGGCCCGCGTCATGGGAACATGTCCACTTATCGCGCATGACATGGGAGCATCGTGGCCGTCCATTCATTTTTCAGCGAATCGGGCCGTCCAAATATTTCACGATGAAATTCACTATAAAGCGATGTTCTCTCTTTTGAAACTCTAACTTTTGATTAAAACGTGAAGAAATTACGTGTTTATGTGGGAAATTCTTAAGTTATTCATGATTCTCTTGCATTCTATACTCAATTGTGCATGGATTGAGGCAAGTTAATCACAAAATATTGCGAGAAAATGTTTGGATTCGCCCCTTGAACGTCGAACGCATGACAAAGAAGAAATCAGATAAATACACAGCAATCAAAGCAATTTGAAGCTCAATCTTCACATCAATGAGGTAAGTAGTGTGATTCCTTTATAATCCTTGCAATTTAAGTAGTTTAGATTTTATTTAGATAGGTAATTCGAGTTTAGAAATAAGAAATTTCGTTGTTTCGCCCAAATTTAATCGCAGATTTTTGTTGATTTCTAAACAAGGATTGGTCCCAGATCTTAAGTCTAATTTTTTCAAAATTAGTTTCATTGGATTCCTTATTCAATCACCTTTTTGTGAATATCTGATTCATCAATTTTCACCAAGGTTTGTCCCTTCAATTTGACATTTGACCAACTTCTGTTCAAAATTGATCTGAATTTAGGCATTGACTTTCGAATGCAATTACTCTTAATATACATGGTGAAATTTGATAATTTTGGTTTCTATGGAATCCTCTAATTGTAAGCTTTATATTCATATGTGAATGTATATATTTGGATATCATTTGGCAAGTCAATTTAACAATTTTGACCGAGATCTTCATTTTAGGATTTTTTTGATTATTGATTTTCAATAAATCGTAGTAAATCCAATTCTTCTCTAAAAATCACATATTTTATATCAAAATTCTCCATTTTCTCTCTAGTTTCTGAAAATATAATTTTTGTAATATTTTTCACCTTTTTCTTCTCTGATTTTACAGAAAGTTAGAGTCTGGTCAAAGTCAATACTTTGACCCTGACTTTTGATTTTTATGATCAAAATATATTTTAAATTTCATAAAATATCTTCTCTCATATATTCATATTATTCCAATTAATAGCATATCACATTCATTTCTTAGAAACCCTTATTATACCTAAGTTTGACAAAGTCAACTCTTCGATAAAAGCCAATCGTGTTCTCTGTGGTTTGACCCAATCTCCTACCCGTACTTGATTTCATATTTTTAAATCATCGTGAGTTCATAATTATAAATTTTTTTTGATCGACGATTGTGTGTTTCAACGACCACACTAAATCAAACCGTCAAACGCCTAAAGTAAAATCAACACCGAAAAAACCGAACTTCAATTTGGTACTTTTTTTAACGCCGAAAATTTAATCTCGGTTTGATATTAGGTACTTCGGTGTAATTTTGGAGAGCTAGAATATTTTCTGAATCTAGTGGAAAGAGAGATTAGAAAATTAGGGCAAGTGATGGAGGAGTTGACATAGAATTCTAGCCACACGATTGTTGGACAGTTAGATCTTCTCTTTAAAGTTTTTTACCAAAAGGTATGGAGAATAATTGATAGAATTCTTACGAGGCTTGAATGGGCACCTTAGTTGTAGTTGTTATCCTACTATTTATAGAAATTGGGTATCTAAACTTTTCACAAAAATCTTCATAATTATGTCTATATGTACCAGCATCAATAGACCTTGTGTGTGTGACCCTTTAGGTCCATGTATCTCATCAATTAATAACTCTATAGTTGGGTCTATAGAGTTACATCATGTACTCTATTAATTATGTACTTCAATGTATAAATTAATGAATAAAAGGTCTATTTAACCTACTCGAGAGGTCGAGTTGCAAGCCTATTGGGTGCCAAGCTACACCACGTACTCCAGGAAACAAGGAGTGTATAAGAACTCTTCTGTGAAACCTTGCCATCATCAGTTATCATATACATATACTCATTCATTCTCAAGAGACTCATAAATGACTCAAGGTATGGTCAACTATCAAATCCTAATTGATCACTTGAGTTAGTATTGATGCGTGGAGGAAATCATCAATAACTCCTTCAATACTTGTACTACCTTGGCTAAGGATTTGATAGCATCTTATTCCTCAAATATCGATCTCCAATATCAAGGGTGGACGATATCATATGTACCACATAATCATATCTAAGGACTTATTGTCATATCTAATATATGATGATTTAGATTTCTAGTTACTAGGGATTTGTAATTCATACTTGATAAGCGTAAAACCACGGTCGTTGAATGCGCGCTTTTACGTATCAAACAAAATTTATACTCAACTCTTCAAATTTGATATTTAAATTAAGACAGTGGCAAGTCGAGGTCGAATCCACAGAGAGGAAGGTTAAAAGATTGAAATCAGAAACAATTTTTTAGGTATTTTTAGATTTAGAAAGCGTAAATGGACGGTGAAAGGAAGAAAATGAGCACGGAGATGAAATGAACCAAACAAGTGCTTCCAAACTCCTTGCGAAGATTGAAAACCCTTGATCGATGGTGGAAATATTGTTTTTAGGGTTTGTGAAAGTAGAAATGTGGATGAACAGATGAGTAAAATGGAAGAATAGATAGAAAACGATCCTAATCTAAAGATTTGTGATGAAAATATGATCCAGTGATGCTCCCTAATCAAAACATACCTTCGAGAGCCGTATATTTCGCTCGGACTCAGCGTCTTGCATCCAACACGAAGAATGAATAGAAGAGGGAAGAAACTCACTGAGAATGAAGTTCAACACACGATGAATGATCTATCATTGCTTTCTTTCCTTCTGGCTAGCCAATGCTAGAATCATACAACAAAAAACATTCATAACCCTAATTTTTTTTGTCTCTGAGCCTAAATCGACCCTAGCAGATTCGTGGAGCTTGAAATGACGATCATGCCCACGAAATTTCAGCTCCTAACTCCATCATGACCGTCAGATATCGCGATTTTAACTTGGAGCATTTTGGGACGTTGATCTGCCCTTCTCTCTCCTCAGATCGCGCCGGTCAACCCGCTCAACTTCAGTATCGCGCCCCCGCCCGGTCAAACTTCGCTAAAAGACAAGAAAAACTGAAAGCAAAATATTAGTCTCTCTCCTCACTCCTTTCTCCTCGCTCATCTCTCCTCTCTCCTCCCCTCTCCCTTCTCTCGTCTCTGTCTCTTGTCTCTTGATCGCAAAGAATACGGGCACGAAGAGGTCTCCTCCGCGCGCGTGGTTGAGGGAGAGAAATGAGCAGCGAGAAGCGAGAAAGGTGGAAGAGAGAAGACGATGAAGAAAGCACGGGAGAAAGAGGAGAGGTGGAAGAAAGAGAGAAGAGAAGAAGTGGAGAGGAAGAGAGGGAGAGAGGCGAGAGAGAAAGAAGGAGACGGAGGGAGAGTGGAAGAGGAAGAAAAGTGGGGAAGAAAGAGAGAGAGGAAGAAGAGACAAAGAAGTTCTCCTCGCGGTTACCTCGTGACGGAAGTAATTTCTGTGGCGAGGAGACGCAAGGAGAGAGAAAAAAGAGAGGGGAAAGAGAAAGACGGCGCGCGCACATGAGAGAGAAAGGGAGAAGAAGCGAGAGGCTTTTCCTCCCGCCTCTCCTCGCGACGGAAATTCCGTCGCGAGAGAGAGAGCGACGAGAAGAGAGAAAGACGTTTCCTCCTCCTTCCCCATATACAGGAGAGGAGGAAGGAAGATGGGAAAAGGAGAGGAAGAAGGAATGGCAAGGAGGGGTAGGCGAGAATTTCTCGCGACGGAAACAACTTTCGTCGCAAGAAGAGGGAAAGCGAGAAGTAAATTTCCGAAAAGAGAGGAGGAAGAAGAGAAAGAGTGGAGGACGAGGAAGAGAGTGCGACAGAGAGAGAGAGAGAGAGAGAGAGAGAGAGAGAGAGAGAGAGATGGAGGAGAAGGAGTTCTCCTCGCGGCAGAAACAATTTCCGTCGCGAGTAGACACGAAGAGAGAGAAAGAAAGACAGCGGAGGTGAGATAGAGAGAGAGAGACACACACACACACAGGAAGAGGGAGAGAAAGAGGGAGAATGGGAGAGGAATTTTCCTCCCGCCTCTCCTCGCGACGGAATTTCCGTCGTGAGAGAGAGAGCGAGGGGAAGAGGAGAAATAGAGGAAGAGTGAGAGAAGAGAGAGGGCTTTGTATTTGGTAACTATCCTGTAGTTATGTTTAGCCTTGAATGCAATTTATAAATTCTACAGCAATAGTCCGTCTGACTCAATGCGAAAAAGAAATAACGAGAGAGAAAGAGAAAGAAAGAGAGAAAGATTAAGAGAGAGAGAGAGAGAATTTCTAAATGTTCTTGATAAATGTATTTTAAATGCATTTTTATAAATACACTTCATAAATGCATTTTAAATAGGAATTTCATTTAATAATAAAGGAAAACTATATTCTTGATAAATCCATATCATTCAATGCTCATAAAATGCTACTAATTTATGAAAAATCAAGAATATCCTTTAAAACATAGAAACTATCAATTTAATCAATTTAACTCATGATAACATGCATTTATGATTATATTTTAAAGAAAAGATGCACTAAATGCATGATATTAATGCATGAAATTGCATGTTATCAATACTGTAAAAAGGGTATACTATTGTTTATGGATTCATATGAATTAATTATGTGAACTCTTTCTCCAAAGAGCATCCACTATCTATCCTTAGAGTCATTACACCGATGGCTACGAGATCAATCATATCCATCGTAAAAGTCAGATCATATAGTGTTATTCTTTACGGATAATTTGATGTCCTTTTCAAATATCTCATGAATAGCAATAATTAGAACATATATTTAAAGATATACGTTCATTGTATTATGATATCTCCATAATTCATTTATGGATTATATATGTTCACACAAGAATGTCACTTAATAAATTTAATTTTAATTAAGAAAAATAAGATGTATGAAAGTGCGATTATCATAATATTCATTATGAACATACAATATTTTTTGTGAATGCTAGGGTCCGGACTTACTTGTGATATTAGCTAATAAAATTTGGTCATAAGTGTAAGAAAAAGCCTCACATTACAAATTGAAGAAACAAAATGTTTTATAGTTTATATATTTGTCATATCTCTTTGAATCTAACAATTAATAGTAATGACTTGAAAGTGACTTGCACAAATGTGGCACATAAATCAAGAAATTGTTAGCTCAAACTAGTGGGTTATTGGGCCATAAAGTTTGGTTCAAGACTGAGGTCTTTTGGGGAGGAACCCAAATGGTCTACGCCAGTCTCGGAGTGGCTGTCCAGCATCTTTCATACTATTTATTATCAGCGGACGGGCCAGACTGTCCCCCTGGTCCGTCCTTTCTTCCGGACCGTGGACCGATGCTTTGGACCTCGAATGTCTCGTCGGACCACGAACCCTATGGGGGGAGTCTGCCTGGGAGTTCATTAAAATATTTAAATAAAAGGCGAAAAGTCCAATAAATATAAAATGAAAATACTAATTAGGGCGCTAAAGATTTTGAAATATTTTTTCATCAACGAAAGCATAGGCGTCCACGTGGAAGAATCTAGGGCGTTGCGATTTCTGCTTCTGCGCCTAGTGACAAAATTCAGATTTGCTTTTAATGATTAAAATATAAAGGAAACGCGTAACCTCGCAAAATAATAAGTTCTGCTTTTATGAGAAAAGAAATTTTGAATATAAAAAATAAAAAATTAAATAATTGTGTCAGGGGGGGTTCCCAGAGGTACAGACCGACAGTCACATAAGTCCGGCAAGCGTCAACCTGCTATTTAAAAAAAAGAAAAAGAATAAAGGGTATAAATATGAACCCGATGCCGTCTTGTCCGTCTTGTTCAGTTCGACACCACGAGCGGCCACGAGGTGCTGTCTGGCATCACCCTCCTTCCCTCTCTCCATCCCCCATGTTCGCCATCTTCTCCTTCTCTACTCCCCGCTCTTGATTTCCGAGAAATGTCTATCACCGAGAGGTGGCTGGGAGCTCGGCGAACGCGCCAGATCCAGCGAGCGATCCGCAACGGAAAGGTCACGATCTTCTGCCTCCTCATCACGGTGCTCGTTCTAAGAGGAACGATCGGCGCTGGCAAGTTCGGCACTCCGGAGCAGGACTTCAACGAGATCCGGGAACATCTACTCCCCCGGCGGAATTCTCTCCCTCACCGCGCACTCGTCGAGGACTCTTCCTCCGTTAAATCACATTTAGAAGAGGAAGAGGATGATAAACCTCCGGATCCAAATGTACCTTACTCGTTGGGGCCTAAGATCTCAGACTGGGACGAGCAGAGAGCGCGCTGGCTGGAATCGCATCCCCATCGCCCTAATTTCTTATCTCCAGGGAAGCCTCGGGTTCTTCTCGTCTCCGGATCTTCCCCCAAACTGTGCGAAAATCCCGTCGGCGACCATTACCTCCTCAAATCTATTAAAAACAAGATCGATTACTGCCGCCTTCACTCAATTGATATTTTTTATAATATGGCGTTGCTGGACGCGGAGATGTCGGGATTTTGGGCGAAGCTTCCTCTCCTCAGGAAGCTTCTATTGTCCCATCCGGATGTTGAGTTTCTCTGGTGGATGGACAGCGATGCGATGTTCACGGATATGGCGTTTGAGCTTCCCTGGGAGCGCTACAAGGATCACAATCTCGTGATACACGGCTGGAACGAGATGGTGTATGATCAGAAGAATTGGATTGGTTTGAATACGGGAAGTTTTCTTCTGAGGAATTCTCAGTGGGCTTTGGATTTGCTCGATGTTTGGTCGACCATGGGGCCGAAAGGGAAGATCAGAGAAGAGGCGGGCAAGATGCTGGCGAGTTTTTTGAAGGATCGTCCGGCTTTCGAGGCCGATGATCAATCCGCTTTGGTATATTTGCTTGTCACGCATAGAGATCGATGGGGAGAAAAAGTTTATTTGGAGAACGCCTATTATCTTCATGGGTATTGGGGAATTCTGGTGGATAGGTACGAAGAGATGATTGAGAATTATCATCCGGGATTGGGGGATCATCGCTGGCCGCTTGTCACTCACTTTGTGGGTTGCAAGCCTTGCGGCAAATTTGGTGATTACCCCGTTGAGAGATGTTTGAAGCAGATGGAACGAGCGTTTAATTTCGGAGATAATCAGATCTTGCAGATATACGGGTTCGAGCATAAATCTTTGGCTAGCAGGAAGGTGAAGCGGATAAGGAACGAGACAGATAAGCCTCTAGAGGTTGAGGACGACTTTGGACTACGTCATCCCTCTTTCAAGGTCGTCAAGACCACGAAGACAGTGGGATCTTGAGAGGAGATTTCCCGGTACTTAAATTTCTTTTTTTTGTCAGTGAATTATATTTTCTCCGCCGTGGCTGATGATTTATCGTCTTAGGAGTTACTCAACAGTTTCGTAGAATTTTGCCCTCCCTCAATCAGATAATCATCCTACATCAAAGGACTCTTTTGTTTCGCGTGGATATAAAAAGGTTCTGAGAAAATTCTTCTCAACGGCAAGTCTTCATCGAATCTACTCATCGGGGGCAGAGAGATGACATCAATTAGTTCATAGATCTGAGAGGGTATGTTTGTAGATCTACTGATGACTTGTCATAATCGTTCATCGTCCTCTTTCAGGGGCCCCAATTTCAGTTGTTTCTCCAATCCCAATACTTCATAATCATGTTGAAAACAAGTTTGGTTTGATTGAGCGGGATTTCAATCGAAAGGCTGTGTTCTGTTAATTTTGGAGACTGGTAAATTGGTTTTTCTTGGAGACTGGTTAAGCAAAAATTTCAGCTTGGTGCAATGGGTTCCTGTTTCAACCTAGGTCTCTCTCTCTCTCTCTCTCTCTCTCTCTCTCTCTCTCTCTATATATATATATATATATATATATATATATTTATATAAGCCGATCGTTGCTGTCTCGCACGTGCCCCCTCTCTCTACTCGTAACAGATCTATCTCCGTAACATGGGCGTTCCAAAACATGACACAGACTCGGCACGCACCACGACTTGGCATTCACATGCAAAAGATCTGCCTATCGGCATCCACCAGTCATGACGGGCATGTAAAAATCAAAGTCTGAGAGGAGCCATCCCGAGAGACGCCCTAACCCGATTCGCCTCTGCAATCTCCGGGTCTGGATGATCCGTCCCATCGTTCTTCTTCTCCGTTGTCTTCTTCTTCTTCCTGGTCTCCTCTCCATCCTCCCCTCGACTATGTCTTTTGCTCTCTCTCCTCTCCCTGCTCCTTGAACGGCTCCTGCGCCTTTCTCTCCTGTCCCTCTCTCTCCTGTCTTTATCTCTTTCTCTCTCCCGATCCCGATCTCGCCCTCTTGCCCTTTCGCGGTCGTAATCTCTATCTCTCTCCCTTTCTCTGTCTCTGTCTCTGTCTCGGTCTCGGTCCCTGAAAAAATTCAACGTTCGTGATCATTAAAACTCAATATGTTTCGTATGTTTGACCCATCATACTTCTCGCTGCACACTGCCAGTGCAGAGAAACCTGTCAAGGTCGACTACAGATTCACTATAGGAAGCATCTATTAATTCCACTGAAGGCACTTGAAATTAAGCCATAGCAGATGTGTTACGATAAATTGCGGGATCAAGGATACCCGTGATCTATGCTTCCACTCCGGCGGTCATCATTTCAATTTAGATGTGGGATTTCAAGAAAAAAAAAACAATTCACATTCAACATGATATAGAGTTCATCATACCTGTATAATTTATGATCATCACGCCGCCTATCTCTATCTCTATCTCTGTCTCTATCTCTGTCTCTGTATCTCTCTCTATCCCTTCCAGGACTCCTTCCCCGATGATGATCCTGTGCAGTAGAAGATCAGCGAGAAATTTAAGCAGGCAATGGCATGATGAACGGAAAACCTTCTCGGCATCCGAAGTAGGCGGTTCCTCCTCTTCTTTCTCTTCCTCCTCTTCAAAGTCCTCTTCTAGAGCACTTCTTCTAGGTTCCAGAACGCCAGTGGTTTCCAGAGTCAGTCTGTCAAGATGAAGAAAGAAACCCAAGGAATCATGAGACAAGAAATGATAAATAGAAAGTTCATTCCAAAATTGAAAGACGAAATCAACATCTCGTCGTCAATATTGTATCGCAGGAAGATTGAATCAACCTCTTCTGGACACGGGGGAGCGCTATATCACAGGAATAATCCTTGGTCAAAAGCTCGTCAATAACTTCATCCACATGGGTCAACGCAAACCCTAAAACCAGCAAAGAAACCATTTGTAAATAGATCAACCTGGAAACTCAGAGAATAGAAGCTTACTTCCGTCCGTCAATTTGTGCCTCAGCTTCCGGTAGTCATTGTACAGGGGCTCGAGGTACTGGTAAACGTCCGTCATTGTTCCCGTCAGCCGCAGGTAGAAAGCTCCGAGGATACGAACGTACCTACATATACGAAAATATTTGATCATGGACAATGAGGAACAAATGTTAAGACCGGAGACTCACTTGTAATCCTCGTTCTTGATAAACTCTACTACGATGTCCTTCTCAGGCTGGATCTGGAGCATCTTCAAAATGAGACACATGAAGGGAGTCGGCTTTCGGTTGCCGCCGTAGGTTCCGCCGAGGTGGTCGAGCTCCATGGCTTTGTCGACGAGCGTCTCCGCTGTGAGTCCAAAGCACTGCTCCTTCCAGTACGTGTTCTGGTAAATCTTCGAGCGGAGAATTTTCTCCACCAGGTTTTGTGGATTCGTCCCGTGGATCGTCTTCGCCGTAGGATCCGTACGGTTCGCCATCGAACCCTAATTGCTCTAGAAACTCTGGACTTCGGAGGGAGAGGATTTGGGAGATTTGAGTTTTTTTGAAAGACTCGTTCAGATTTGACTCGGCCGAGCCGGACTCGGTTCCGATTTTTCTTATTTTTAAGTCTAACAAAGAAATAAATATTAGAGATCTAAATTTATATTTATTTATTTTATTAAAACTTGAATAATCCATCTAGGGCTTGATTCCTCACTCCCTGTTTCAATAGCTGGTCTCTTTTCTCTTCTCTGTTCAATCTTCTAGTTGGCTTGTCTATGGCGGGATCGAGACGCCGCCGGGACGACGACGACGGCGGCGGCGGGGACTTGAAGGAGAGGGAAAATGGAGGCGACGCGACGAAGCATCGAGAAAGAGAAGATATACCGGATCGGCACTCGGGGGAAAAAGAGAGAGAGAGCAGGCGATCTGAAGGAAAAAGTAGCCACCGCAACGAAGATGTAGGTCGGCGTCGTGATCGAGATAGGCGCGACAAAGATCGAGAGAGGGACCGCGATGATCGACGCGGGCGAGATCGGAAGGAAGAAAGAAGAGGAAAGAGAAGGGACGAAGAAGAGGATGAGAGACCACAAGAAGTCTTGCCCCCTCCTCCTCCGCTTCCTCCGCTTCCGGATGCAGTCGCCAATGCCGGGCGCAGCGGCGGAGTCTACATTCCACCGTTCAAAATGGCACAAATGATGAGAGAGGTGCAGGACAAGAGCAGTGAAGCGTACCAGCGGCTGAGCTGGGATGCTCTGAGGAAGAGTATCAATGGGCTAGTTAACAAAGTCAACGCCACTAATATCAAGAACATTATCCCTGAGCTTTTCTCCGAGAATCTTATTCGCGGGCGTGGGCTTTTTTGTCGATCCTGTATGAAGTCTCAGATGGCGTCTCCGGGGTTTACGGATGTGTTTGCAGCTCTTGTAGCTGTTGTCAACACGAAATTTCCCGAGGTGGGGAAACTTCTACTGAGGAGAATTGTGTTGCAGCTGAAAAGGGCATACAAGCGCAATGATAAGGTATACCTGATCTACTCCGCTAGCGTCATTTTTTACTCAGATTTTGCCTAAGTTGTGTGCTGAATCATCTTAATGCGATTTTCTTCGCTCTCTGTGCAGCCTCAACTACTCGCGACGACCAAGTTCATCGCACATCTTGTGAACCAGCAAGTTGCGCATGAAATCGTTGCGTTGGAGCTTCTGACGGTGCTTCTGGAGGACCCGACGGATGATAGTGTAGAGGTAATCCATCGATTTTACTGACATATGTGGAGATCTTTTGGTTGAACTGATCCAAACTTCCTTCTTGCAGGTTGCTGTAGGTTTTGTAAAAGAATGCGGGTCCCTGCTTCAGGATATCTCACCTCAGGGTCTCCATGGTTAGCACTTTTTTCTTCTTTCAAGTAAGTCTTTGTTTGGGCATCTGATCTTACTGACTGTTCTTCTTGACACAAATTATCAGGTATCTTTGAGCGGTTCCGTGGTATATTGCATGAAGGAGAGATCGATAAACGAGTCCAGTTTCTCATCGAAGGCCTCTTCGCCATAAGGAAAGCAAAATTCCAGGTACCAAATTATCTGATACAAATTTGGAAGTTATCCAAAAAGACAATGCTAGATCTAAACATTTTCTTAGAATTTTGTTTAATTTGCTCAGGGATTCCCTGCTGTTCGTCCTGAGCTGGATCTCGTCGAGTTGGAAGACCAGTTCACTCACGAGGTGTCCCTCGAAGATGAGATTGATCCAGAGACTGGCCTAGGTTTGGCCTTGACCAAACACTTCACCGCTATTACTGTAACTCGTTTATTGTATTTATTTGATTGCACCCTTTGCAGATATCTTCAAGCCGAATCCAAAGTACTTGGAGGACGAGAAGGCCTATGAGGATTTGAAGAAGAGCATGCTCGGAGATGAAGAGAACTCCGATGAAGAGGAGAGTTCAGACGCTGATGGCTCTGGCGATGAAGATGAGTCTGAAGAAGAAGATGAGGATGAGGAAATGATGAAGATCAAAGATGAGACCGAGACCAACTTAGTAAATCTTCGTCGCACGATCTACCTCACCATCATGTCTAGTGTTGACTTCGAGGAGGCCGGGCACAAGCTGCTCAAGATCAAGCTTGAACCTGGTCAGGAGGTCAGTGGTCAAACCTTATTTCCTGATTTATGCTTCGACCTGGGTGAAAGGCAAATCTAGAGCAGCAGTGGAGGGATAGGATGTTGGAGGAAGGTTAGAACTGCTTAAATCTATATCGGCATTTGAGATTTCAACAGAATCCCCAAACATCTCTAGACCACCCAATGACCAAATTTCCTAACTTAACTGAAAGTCTTTAATGTCTACTTAACCGATAACTTTAGCAAACTGGCTGGTGCATGTTGTTGATTTAAGGACAGGCAAAGAAACTGTGTAGAGGTAAGATTGTGAGAGAGGGATCCCTGTGTTGCCGATGACCAATTATCCGTTTACCAGATTATGCTATGACGTTTTGTTAAAAGCAATCTTGCTGTAGGACTCCCTGCGGCCTCGGGTTGGGATAGAACATCTCGTTTGTTCAAAAGAGTTATCTCTGATGACTTATACCTAGTATTGACTTGCCCTATGGCTGACTTTGCAGATGGAGCTGTGTATAATGCTGCTGGAGTGCTGCAGTCAAGAGAGAACGTACCTGAGGTACTATGGGCTGTTAGGACAGAGGTTCTGCATGATAAACAAGGTACACCAGGAGAATTTCGAGAAGTGTTTTGTGCAGCAGTACTCGATGATTCACCGGCTAGAGACGAACAAGCTGAGGAACGTGGCTAAGTTCTTCGCGCACTTGCTTGGCACCGACGCCCTTCCGTGGCACGTCCTGGCTTACATTCGCCTGACTGAGGAGGATACCACCTCTTCTTCCAGAATCTTCATTAAGATCCTCTTCCAGGTCAATCCGTCTCTCTCTCTCTCTCTCTCTCTCTTTGTCTGTGAGCTATTTTTTTCTCTCTCCAATGGTGGTTGACTTGTATCTGCATCGTTCTCGATTCTACCGGTGAGCTGCAGGTTTCTCTCTCGAAGATTTATTTGACTTCTCTCTCTATACACCAATCAGCTGGATTGTTCTATTAGTTCAATTTATCTTTCTCGCTATCGAAAGGCTAGCGTTTTTCTATAAAAGAAGGGATGATCTCTCTCTCCTTCTAACCATATGTGATCGATGGGTGCAGGAGCTATCGGAGCACCTGGGAATCCGTCTGCTGAACGAGAGGCTGAGCGATCCGAGCATGCAGGATTCATTCGAGTCCATCTTCCCGCGAGACAACCCGAAGAACACACGCTTCGCCATCAACTTCTTCACTTCCATTGGCCTCGGCGGCATCACGGAGAACCTCCGCGACTATCTGAAGAACATGCCCCGCCTCATCATGCAGCAGCAGCAGACCAACCCCCCTTCCTCCGATTCCGACTCCGATTCTTCCACCGATTCCGGCTCCGACTCCGACTCCGACTCGGATGAATCGTCCCCCAAGCGCAGAAAGCGCAGGAGCAGATAGAGAGAGGGAGAAACGCTTCTTGTATTTTAAGCCGTCCCTTTTCTATAAAATGCAAAAATACCCTCCTCCGGATTTTCACATATTTAATTATTTCTATTTTTTTCTTACAGATTTTTCTTGCTCTTGATTATTTTAATCGGAAAATGTTTTCTTTCCGGAAGCTTCTCAACAGTCTACATCCAATGGCCACTAGGCAGACGTGGGGTCTGGCCACATGCCAGCCGTCGAACGGTGAGGTCGTAGTTGCCGGGCGCTGACCGCTTCTCATTTTCACTTGAGAGTAATGGGAAGACGTCGGCACTTGACGGCGTCGCGAAACTTAACGATATCCGTTTCCTGCAGATAGACACCAGCGCGTGATGACGAGTCCACCGCTCGTTCGACGCGCTTTTCCTCCCACAATAAAAAGACCCCCCGCCCCCGGCTATTCCCCCATTCTGTGCAAAATAATCCCTAGCTTTCCTTTCTCCCCTTCCCCTCCTCTCTCCTTCGATCCGCCATGGGAACCGAGGTCTTATACCCCCAGGATCTCCTGTCTTGCAGAGATCTGGGATCTGCCCTGAGGAAGCAGACCTGTCGCGGCTCTTCGGCTCGGAACCCCAAGTTGAGGCGGAAAAGAGGAGAGAGACTTTCTGAGCCCAAGATCGGCGATAATTCCTCCGCGCTACCGATGATTGTTGGCCAGGTGAAGATCTTGAAGCGCGGAGAGCGGTTGGAGATCTCGGATGTGTACGCCGGATCGGCCTTCACTCAATCTCCCTCGCCAAGAGCCCTTCCACTTCCTAAATTTCGTTCCCGGAGGGAAGAGGACGGCGAAGAAGTCGACCGATCGGCCACCAAAGATCTCCTGCGCCTCTTGCGGCTGGAGTAGGGAATCTTGGACTAATTCCGATTCCGCCTGGAAGTCGTAATCTGTGACTATTAGTGCAGAAATTGTTAGTGCTCGGTCTTCTCGTGCGTCGGATCTCTCCCGTTGTCGTTTATTTTTTTAGACGATGGGAGGGACATTTGATTCGGAAGGAGGAGCAGGTCTGTGGATGCATTAATGACGGAAGACCTTCCGGAGGAAGATGTTCTGTGAATCGATGACTTGAGGAACCTGTTTCGTCAGCTGCTCAGGTGGTCTAATATGTGAAATATATGTGTGATGCTACTCGTACCGTTGTAACCATCAAAATCTAGGGTTTGTCGTCCATTGTGCAAGATCTAGGTCTGCTAATTTTCTGTCTCCCGTGAAAGTTTTATGTATGTTATAGACGTGTTGTCATTCCCTTGTGGTTGTATTCCGCAGTATCGTCATCGACACATTTCCATGTTCGATAGGATATTTTGTGCTCTCCTGCAGAAAGTTAGGGTTAAATTTAGGGGACTGTGGATGATCAATGGAGCATGGATTTAACTATTCAAGGATATTTCATTGCCCCTGGGCCCTCCGGGGAGTTTTCAATCGCCCCTATTCATTTGCTACCTTCATATGTCTCAATCAAATGGCCATTTCTTCCCCTTTCTCTCTTCTTGTCTTCTTCTTTCCTTCGCTCTCCACCTTGATCCTCTGTTTTGAGAATTCATCATCGGGTGCTTGGAGAATCAATCTAATTTACAGGAGGTGCTCGGTGGATCTTTTCATCGACCCCTCCTGTTATTGACCTCTTACCATTACATTCCTTTGATGTCTCTTTCTCTCTTTATCGAAAAATTTAGAAATCGATCTCTGGCTTGAAGGGTAACAGTTTTTTTTCAAAAGGTTTTGTCCTGGCTATTCACCACAGATACACACTCCATAGCTCGAGGAGAAATGGTTTCAGAAGGAGATAAATCCTGGATAAAGAAACATCTTTAGATTTGAACCTTTGAGAAGACGAATCTCTGCATTTTAACTAATAAAAAAAATGTTACATTGGAAATGGGTTGCATTAGCCCAAAATTAACGAGAAATCTCCATCTAGAATAAAAGGGTGTGAAAAACATCAAAGATTTGGCAGTGTTTCCTTTTGATATCAAAACTATACTGTCAAGTATTGGGGCATAGTTTGATGATTCAATACTAATTATTTATTAAAAGCTTGAATTTCTTATGATATGAAAAACATTGGCTGTTATATGGTGTTATATAATCGTTGATCAAAGAAAATTTAGTACCGTGGAGATTTCTTGGTGAAACCTTGGACAAATAAACTTGAGATAATTGAGAAGAGTCATCGATAAAAAAATGAGATAAATTTTAGAAATGAATTTGAACTTTGATAAGCTTTTAAGATTATACATAAAAGTTGAGACAGTCGAAGATGACCAAGCCAACAATGCCAGGGAAATGAGGAATTGGTTGTACAAGTCAAAGAGCGAAGTCTAGAAAGAAGTTTGTCCTGCGAGGACACATGAACACTATCATTTTCACAATTCAAAACTAATTATCTTCCTTGTCTTCAAGTCTTGAAAGACACAACAAAAAAGGTGAAATATATCAAAAAAGATGAAATATATCAAAAAAGAAAGTGCTCAATCGGAAACTCGGTACGTACAATGTAAATTTTAGGCAAGAAATAAAATTTGAGAATACACGTCCCTGACCCCTTACTAGACAAGTGTAACTACTGCGAAATAATACTAAAGAAATTTCTTGTAATGGTAAATAAACAAGAAAATAGATAACTAGTAGCCCACATGTGGGGTGACGCTTCGGAGTCTTTGGTCCAGTAATTTAGATTGGAAGTAATCAAAGCATATTTTTTGTGTAGGAAAAGGTGGTTTGTTCATGGCTGATAAGCAAGGATTGGTCTCTTTTTGGATTTTTTTTACTTACTCATCACAAGATGCTCTAAGAGTATAGAAGCCAATTCCTTGACTTCATGTCCTCAAGGGTCCACACAAGTGTTGTTCATGTGAGCTGAGACATTGCATTGCAAGATTATTTCTCTATTGCATTACCTCTCTCTCTCTCTCTCTCTCTCTCTCTCTCTATATATATATATATATATATATATATTTATTTATCTTCAAGCACAAGATTCACATGATGATTTTTGCAGGAACAAGAAGAGTAGACAGCATACGGGACAATCATGGAGTCAATGCACAGAGATGTGAGTGCACTATCCACTATCAAATTGTTGATTTAAAATTGTAGCTTATTGAGTTTTGGTTTTTTGTGTGATGGGAAATACTATAAATGAATGATGAACAAAGAGGGGTACAATAGGTTGTATAGAGGAGAGGGAGGGAGAGTGGAGCGAGAACATAGGCCCACATCATATTGGGCCTAGGGGAGAACTATTCTAATACTCCCTCCTCAAGCTAAATCCCATGAGTTAAACATGCCAAACTTGGGATAAAAGGTATCGTATGGCTCACTGTTGAGGCTCTTAATGAAGGTGTCTTAAAAATAATTAGAAAAGACCATGTAAGATGTGAGGGATATTATGTGACCTATAAGGCAATGACAGTTTAATATATCTTGTTTATGTTCATTGAAATGAAATTTTTTCATTGTCATTCATGTGTGATGTTTGCATTGAAGCCATCATAATTCACTTTGTCATTACATATGCTCATGAGCATATGTAATGACAAAGTGAATTATGATGAGATCTTAATATAATGATCACTAATCTTTAAACATATGTTCTAAACATTCTTATTCATGGGATATTCGAGAGGGACATAGAATTATACAGAAAGAATAACACTATCTGATCCAACTCATATGATGAGTATGATTGATCCTGTAGCCATCGGTGTGGAGACATTAAAGATAGATAGTGGGTGTTATTTGGAGAAAGAGTTTACTAAATTGATCGGTATGAATCCCTGAATGGTAATTATACCTAACTGTTAATCATGTTGATTCATGTCATAGTTATGTATGTGGTCCTTTGACTTGAGACCCAAAGACATGTTATGGATGGATGATTGTGTTTTAATAATGACTTTCGAATCCCAAATCATGGGATATCTAAAACATCATATATTGGATACGACATGAAGTCCACAAAGATGATTGTGTGATCAATATGGGATCATCCGCCTTCGGTAATTGAGGAGATTAACTCAAGGAATGAGATGCGATGAAGTCCTTGGCCAAGGTAGTGGAAATATTGGAGAAATAGTTCCCGATGGTTTCCTACTTGCATCAGTACTAACTTGAGTGACCAATTAGGGTTTGACAATTGACCATACCCTAAGTCATTCATGATTCTCGTACGGATAAAGGATTATACATACATGGTAATCGATGACGGAAAGGTTCCATAAGCGAGTTCTTACATACTCCATATCTCTTAGAGTACATGGTGTAGCTTGGCACCTAATAGGCTGGCAACTCAACCTATTGATTGGGTTAAATCGATCCTTGATTAATTAATCTATATGTGGATGTGGATATGTAATTAAGGTTGACTAATAAAGTATTATTTGTTCTATAGAGTTATTACTAGTGAGATATATGGACCTAGAGGGTCATATATATATATATAAGGTCTATAGATGTTAATGGATATATACATAATTATCAGGGTTTTTATGAAAAATCCACATACCAAATTTCTATAAATAAGGGGAGAACGATCACAATTGAAGGTGCCCATGTAAGCCCTGTGAGAATTTTCTCATTTCTTCTCTTTCTCTCTTGGTGAAGAGTTTTGAAGAGGAGATCCAACCATTTGGAGACCGTATAGATACCGCTATAGGCCAGACACTTGAATAGCTTCAATAACTCCTTCAAGGAAACCCTGTTAGTAGGGTTCCACAAAGACTGACCGAGGTTCGGTCAACTGAACCAGACCAAGATAGTCGGTTCATCAAAATGGGCCTTTGATGGTCTCGGTCCTGATTCGGTCCGGTCCACTCACACATTCAGTCCTAGACCGAATGAAAAGA
>CM044120.1:7444549-7634085 GCA_024174645.1 Lemna minuta | reverse complement strand
AATTAAGATATTCTTCGACATTATAATGGATGTTTTCTAGTAATCAAACTATTTAGACACCACCATCCTTGAATCTCTTACTTCTAATTGCTTTTAGACTCATTTTTGCGTCAACGGAGTGGTTGGAAGTGAGATTTTTTTGATAGAATAGGGATAATTCGCCTCTTGAATGCTGATGATAGTCTTCGAAATTGCGGACTGAAAAGCCTTGAATCCGGCGATTGATTGGATCATTTCAATCGCTATCTCAGGTTAGATTATGTGTTTTACTCCTAATCTTTCATCTTGTATCATTAGATTGAAATTTAGGATGTGATTTAGTTAATTTTGTTTTTAATTTTGGATCTCTCTCTCTCTTCGCATTCAAAGATTTCTACCTAATTTCCTCTTTGATTTCTCCGCGAATCTTGATCCTAATCGAGTGATTTTTGATTCCGTGGATTCGTCTTTGAGTTCTCTTTCCAAATCTATCAAAGTCCCTAATTTTTCACCTCAATTCATCATCCAATTTGATCGAATTTTAAAAGATATCTCAAAATTCATGTATTTCTTTGTGGATTCGACCCTCATTCACCACTATATTCCTTAATTTTTATTAGTTTTGTAAAATTGGTGAGTTTGGTATTATTTTTGACACGCATTGGTGTGTATTCAATGACCGCATCAATTCGGTATGTCATGGATCACATACCTAGCCTATAGGGAGGGGGTGAAACCACTTAATACAACCTATATCAAGATACATTTCAAGTCAAAACAATCCAAAAACTCTAGTGTTACATGATAGCATGATATTTAGGGATGAATTTTCATTTAATAAGCTTGTGTTAATAGATAATTCACACTAATACAATGCACATTATCACATTTTTATGAAAATTTTTCTTTCAATATACCATTTCACCAAAAGGCTCATTGATAACATACAAATGATACATGAAAATATATAATTAGTAATGTAAATTAATGCATAAAATATTCCATTTTAATACATGCTATCATATTTTTGAGTGTTTATCTATCATTCTATGAAAGAGTTGTTATAATATCAAAATATATTAAATTAGGGTTAATTATGATAAATCAAGAAGCATATTTTTTTATCGATATCTTTACTTGAGATTATAATTAGTTTATAAGGCTAAATAATATGAGAAATCTATTTGTATAGACTCATATATTTTTCTAAGTTTTGAAATCTAAAAAAAATGAGTGTATTTTTGAAATAATTTTTTTCTCTTGTTATTTATTAAAATTGACTTTTAAAATAATAGATAATTTAATTTCTGATCCAATGAAAAGAAATTTGGATTAATTTGGAGTTATGTTTTAAAAGAAATGAATTTTATAATTTTTAGGGATTTTTTTGGATTTTTCTAAAGTTTTATGAATTTAAAAATCTATTTATTCAAATTAAATTCATTAAAAATTATATATTTTTATTGCGTGCTGACTTGGCAGTTGACATTGCGCGAGCGCAAAAACATATGAGACCGCCACGTGTCACACACGTGTATTCATGCGTGCATGTGAGTGTGTAGGTGATTAAAGAGAAAGAACCCTGTTAAAGATTTTCACTAACTCCTAAATCACGCACACCTTTTATATGCGCCAAAATTTATTTTAAAATCCATGTGGGACTATGTTTTCTTGTTTTAAGTGCACATGTGACGTGACGATATGAGGAGCGTCTGATTCGCGCTTTTAAAGAGAACTATCGATCTTCACTTACGGGGGGGGGGGGGAGGGGGTACGCGGCACAATTCTATTCGTCCGCGAATTTTTTAAAAACGATTTAATCTCAGCCGTTGATTTGAGGAGTTATAACATCTGAGATTAAAACCGACGAAACGCATCCGGAGAGTCGGATCAAGATCAAATTGCAAGCATTTGATGCGTTACTTATAACGCGCGTGACGTGAGAAAATCTCGATGGTCCATCCAAGATCTAACGGGTACTACTTAATCATAATGATTCGAAGCGTGGCGTTTTATCAGAGCCGTTGATCGAAGAATCAAATCTTGATCCAACGGTTACGCCACATTTGCCCAATAAATTGAGATGTTTGATAGCATGCTAATTAGACATGATAATTCATGATTATTTATGTATATTAAGGCATAAAAGTTTCTATTCCTATGCATGTTATCATATTTATGAGTGTTTATCTATCACTTTATGAAAAAGTCATTATAATATCAAAATACATTAATTTAGGGTTAAATATAATAAATTAAAGATAAATAATTTCATAACCCATTTTTTTGAGATTATAATGTGTTTTTAATGTTAAATAATGAGAGAAATCATTTTATATACACTCATATAATTTTTTAAGTTTTAAATCTTAAAGAAATGAATGTATTTTTGAAATAGAAATCAAATCTCTTGTTATTTATTAAATTTGACTTTTTATAATGATAGATAATTTAATTTCTGATCAAATGAAAGAAATTTGGATTAATTTGGAGTTTTATTTTGAAAGTTATGAATTTTCTAATTTTTAGGGATTTTTCTGGATTTTTTCTAAATTTTTCTTAATTTTTAATAAACTTTTCAGAATTAAAAATCCATTTTTCTAATTAACAATTGATTTTTCGGATATTTATAATGAGCAGGTGACATGGCGCAATCTAGAGCGTCCGATCAATCGCGATCAATGATCAAATGTAGGAGATGACGTGGCGCAACGTGGAGCGTCTGATCGTGCGTTTAGATCGCGATCGTCGATCTTCACTTAAGGCGTGGGGTACGTGGCACAATGTGATTCTTCGACGAATCGTTTTAAAATGAATTAATCTCAGGCGTTGATCAAAGGAGTTATAACGACTGAGATTAAAACCGACAGAAACACATCTGAAACATCCGATCAAGATCCAACGGCGGGCGTTTGATGCGTTATTTATAACGTGTGCGACGTGACATCATCTTGATGGTCGATCGAAGATCCAATGACATGGCCTAATCGTAATGATTCACAACGGTGCGTTTTAGCAGAGCCGTTGATCAAAGATTAAATTCCGATCGAACGGTTACGCCCAAATCACCTTATAAATTGAGGTGTTTTTCGACGATGTAAACCATTCCAGGGCAATTCGATTTAATCGAACTGTTTAGACACCAAATCTCTTGAATCTCTTTGATGTAATACACACATCAATGGAACCTCTCCCTCTACAGAGACGGCGGAGAGCCGGCGGTACGGCCGAGGGAGAGCACCCACAAGGGGGGTAAAACTAAAAAAAAAACTCTCAAAGCAAACTATCTAAAAAAATCCCGAACATCTCACTTCTTTTCTTCTTGATTCATCCTCTCTCTCTTTCTTTGGGGGATCCCCTTCTCCTTATATAGGAGAGGGAGCTGGGGACCCCTAAACGGGCCTAATACATGACCCACGTGGGCCAATTACAAAGACACACACATAAATGGCCCACTAATCATACTTAGGGCTTGATAACTAAAACTAACAAAGTGAAAACTAGCGGGAAGACTGGTAGGCGGTCACGGCTTGATCAGCGGCGACGGGCTCGGTCGGTGGTCACGGCTCAATCAGCAGCAACGGGCCTGATGCATCTTATGGTCTCCCATCACTCTTGCTTCCAATCGCTTCTAGACTCATCTCGGCGTCCACGGAGTGCTTGAGAGTGAGATTTCAACGATCGACGAGGAAGAAATTGACGTTTGACTTCCGACGATTGCGTTTTCTGAATTTTGATGAATAGCCTTGATACCGGCGAGTAATTGAATCAATTCGAGCGTAATCTTGGGTTAGGGATCGTGTTTCATCATAATCTATCTTCGTATAGCTTTAGATTTCATTTTTGAATCATAATTTGAGTCAATTTTATTTTTAATTTTGATTTTTTGCTAATTTCAATTTCAAAAATATCTCTCTTGTTCATTCGATGATTTCTCTGCAAAATTAGATCCAAATCTAGTGATTTTTTGATTCCGTGGATTCGTCTTCGAGTCCTCAGTCCAAAGATATCCATGGAGTGCTTGAAAGCGAGATTTCGTTAAGAGAATACGAATAAATTGACTCTTGAACATTGATGATTGTTTTTCGAATTTAGGAATAAAAAGCCTTTGATCCGGCAAGTAATTGGATCAATTAGAGTGCAATTTTGGGTTAGAAATCGATTTTCATCCTAATCTTTGTTTGTATAATTTTAGATTTTAACTTTGAATTGTAATTTTAATTAATTTTAATTTCAATTTCAGTTTTTCGTGATTTTTAAATTCAAAAATTTCTTTCTCATTCACTTGATGATTTCTCAGCGAATTTTGGTCCAAATTTCATGATTTTTGATTTTGTAGATTCATCTTCGAGTCTTCTTTCTAAAAATATAAATTTTCCTAATATCTCACCACATTTCATCATCTTATTTGATCTAACTTTAGAAGATATATCAAAATTCCTTTATTTTCATGTAGATTTGACCCTTATTCACAGCGATGCTATTCAATTCTTGATTATTTTAATAAATTGGTGATTTTGGTTGATGTAGGATAATTTGAAAAAGAGGATGAATGCAAGAATATGAGTATGAGTAACATGAGTACGATAGAAAGGAGAGTGAGTTATATGAAGATTGGATGAATATATTGGTTTCTAATTAAATCCTACAATATAAGAGAGGACCTATGAATGATATCATGAAGGATGGAAGTATAATTCAATGAAGAATTGGTGAAGGATAATTCGGAAAGAAGACTATAAGAATAACGATAATGAGTATGATTGCGAGAAAAGAAATATGGGTGAGAGGATACTTTGGTTTATTTGTTGAAGAGTATGAATGACGTGGAAGGGATTTTAGTAATGATGTTACTAAGATTGGTATTTATCTTAATATTATTTCAGATAATAATTATAAGATTGAGAACAGATAGGAAGAATGAGTCAATGTTGGACTTACCGATATAAGGACTGAACTTATATTCACAATAAAAGAAGAGAGGATGAATACCTTGTTTTGGATGTGACGATAATGCTTTGGATTCACCAGGATTTGAGATATCCTTGGACTGCTTCTTTACTTAGAGATTTGTGAAAGGGACAACATGGGAGGGAGAATAGATAGGAAGATAGAACTCGGAATGAGGTTTATGGAAAGGAGAATGGGTGACGATGAACACGATGAACACAGTAACGTTTTCAACGAAGGACAACAATTCGTTTATCAAAAATAACATCCGTCTTTGTCTTAAAATTCTCCCTTTTATAGAGTGAAGAGAATAGAGAGAGTAGAGTGAAGAGATGTCCGAGGTAGTTATGACAGTTATAACACCTCTTCGGAATGCCTCTTCAATGATGTATTCATCACGTTAATGGAGATACGTGGGAAGAATTTAGAGAATACATGAATTCTTCCTTGATCCCATGGGGAATTATGGCAGTTGTGGTGATCTTGGAAGCAGTTGCTTGATTGGTTGACACATGTAGGAAGAGTTTTCTTTGGATTTTGACATCCGTGGATGACTTGTGTTCCTTGAGAGGTAGTTAGGATTATTCTCGTGACCTTCTTTCTTGGTTGCAGCTTTCTTAAAGTGATCATTCTTCATAAAATATTTATTCATGCTTTAACTGTCGTCATATTCGTGTTGATTAGATCTTGACCTTACTGGCTTCTGCTATGAGCCTTAGCTTCATGTGGAATCCAATGACAGCATTTTCGTGGAGGGCTTCATGTGTAGTTAAGGTCTCTGTGGTGGCTGACGGATGAGATGTAGGATCTCATTGATCTCATGTTCTCCATCAACCATGCTTTTCATCATTTCTTCAGATATCAACTAAGTCTTCATGATTCTTTGAAACCGTGAAGCTCTTCTTGATGTAGTTGTACTCATATTCAACTTGAGTGGATTGTGAACTTGATGTTCTTCATTTATGAGACTTCTTTAATGCTTCATTGTCTTCATAAAGGCTTTGATCTCCGAAGATATTTCGCTTTCATAAGGAATAGATCTCATCTATACTACTAACTATGGGTGGTTAATCAAAAGAAAGGGAATTAAACAAGATGTTTCATACTGATTTTTCTTGAGATAAGTTATTCATACAAGGTACCTATGATATAGTGAATATAGTTTGGATAATGAGGGACCTATATCAAGGTAAGAGGTGGTTGACTTGGTCCAATCATGGGATTCTACGTATTCTAGGGATGAGGATTTAACTTCATATGACCAAGTCAATCTTTAGATGAGTATATAAATGGAAAAGGAGGGAAGCTAAGTCCCTTTGAATCTACAGTCTCTTTCAATATCTTAGAGAGGTCTTCTTCATTCATTTCATGAATGGACAATTTCTCAAACTTGTGAATAAGGAGGAGCATGCTATTTTATTGCTGTTGAGAATGAGTTCTCTTCCTTAGTTCATACATAGGTTCACTTGGAACCCTTGTGTTATTGTGTTGAGATAATTCTCCATCATTTAATATCTTTAATCATGGAATATCTCAATGAAAAAGGGGAAAACTATTAAGAATTTTTTTTAGTCAGAGAAAAATCCAAGAATAATCAACAATTAAAGATTTTTTTTCATTTTCGTAGAAATGTTTTCCTACCAAAGGAGAGTTATAATGAAGGAGCACTATCCAAAATGTGAAATAAAATCAAAGACAGTAGAGTGGATCACTGTATGGTTCAATAAGGATAGTGGGCTATCTAGACTAAGCTCAATGGCCTTACATTTTGATTTTTTTTTATTTTTTAAAAAGCATATACCAAAAAATTGATGAGTATCTCTTCAATGTCTAGCAGAATGTGTACTGAAAAGAAAAAGAACATATGAACAAGATTCATTCTTGTGATCTTCAAGATTATTTTTCAAAACTAGTGACAACTTATCACAACTGATGAGATATGGTATGTCACATTCTTGAAACATGTGGTTTAGATTACTTATATATGTGAGATACTAGGAAGCATGTATGAATGGTATTGATGTTGTGGGGGCAAGAATGTTATTACTATTATCCAATAGTCAAAACCAAAATGATATTGGACACACCAAAGTTCCAATTGAGCAAACATATTTTCTAGAAACTAATGCGTTGTTGCTCAACACTTAAATATGACAACCAAACACATTTGACTGCATCTCATTCTTTGAATCAATCTCCTCTTACATTGAGGGCGAATAATCACATCTTGAAAACATAATCACCTTCAAGGATTTGATGTTGTATCCAATCTATGATGTTTTGGATATCCTATAGCTACATGCATGACCATCCAAATAGAAGATGTCTTTGGTGTCTCAAGTTTGACCACATACATGATATGCGTAAAATTACGGTTGTTGAAAAGGCAAATTCATGTATAACATAATTTATTAAACTCTTTTGAAATTGATTTTAAGGATAGAACAAAAACAACTAGAGGCTGCATCAACAAGAAGGAAGTCAAAATATCTAAATCAAGAATTGTGTTAGGTTTTGGATAGAGAAATGAAGAGATTAGTGGAAGAGATTAGGAGTGTGATGTGATATTTCAATCAAGAATTTGTAAACCTCCTTTTAAAGATTGAGACTTCTTGATCAGAGGTGAATTTGATAATTGCGTTTGGAAAACTAGAATTTTGGGATTTGACACTAAAGAATTATGGTCCTATATTGAAAAAAAAACCTTCAAATTTATAAAATAACAATCAAGAAGACACTCTATTAATGCTCTCACATTGATCATCCATTCAAGAGCCCTTATTGAAGAAACTTGAGTACGCATCATGATCCATCAGCATAATCAAATACATAAAACTGAATTAAACTCGTACCTGGATTCACGGGATGAATTTTCATCATAGTATATTTCTGTAGTGGAGAATAGCCTTCTTGAATATCCCCAAGATAACCTCCTGATCTCAAGAGGAAATGGGATTCTCTCTAGAGGGTTATAAGCATTGGGTTACTCAAGCGGACTATCGTCTCCTATTTATAGAGAGTGAGGAAAGCTTAAGCCTCTAATCAATAATTAGTCATTCCATTAATGACTAATGACCAATTTAATTGCCTCTACACATAATTAACCTCCACACACATAAATGAATATCATAATCCTCACATTACAAATAATTGAATCACTTAATGGGATTTAAATGATAGCTAATCCATAATAATACATAACTATGTCCACTTAATAGAGATTAGACATAACACTTACATCTTGCCTAGGCTTGACAGCTTACATCAAATACAAGGAATGAATAGAAAAGGGAAGAAACTTACTAGAGATGATGATCAATGCACAAGGAATGATTGATTAGCATTATCTTTCCTTTGACTAGCTAAATCTAAAATTGTCCAAAGAAATATCAATAAGCCTAGTCTTTTAGGTTTTTCTTTTGATCCGTTGTGGGTAGATAGTGTGTGAAATGATGAAAGTGCTCCCAAAATTTCAGGACCAAAATCCATTGGATAATGAGATACATCATGATTTTGAATTGGAGAGTTTTTGGTCATCACATGTGATTTAAATGATTAAATCTGATTGCCAATCGTTTGATATAATCTAGATTACAAGGGCTCAGATTGCACCAAATGTCAATATCTAAATAGTCTTGACCTCTAAAGATGGTAGAAACCAATGCCAACCTATGGATCAAGCTTTGCCAGAGTTGGGAGGGCTTGGAGTGCACCGTGTTGCGAAATGATTCATCAAAGTAAAGATCAAAAGCAGAAGTGATCTAAGCCGTTGATCAAGTAATCTGATCCATGTAATGCATGGGGATTGGACTCTTGAAAAGGATGATCCCTTAGCTGTGCCACGTAAGCACTGCTTGTGCCTCATGGTCCTCATTGGTCACCCCATGTGTGGGCAGTGCCACATAGACTTGCCACATTCTCTTTCATCAACTGTCAACTATTGAAACCACTTTTTTATTTTTAGCCTTTGAATTCTAAAAAAATTGTAACTTATGTACGATGTGATTGCAAAAATACTGTGAAATTTCTCTTTATGTACGATGTGATGAAGGGACCTAGACATGTTTCAGCTCTTATATGTGACGCTACTATGGAACAACAGAATATAATTTCCTATTAAGAGATGTTGAAAAGTTTAACCTATTGTACAATATCCCACTGAGGTAACATTATTTTAATCTTGAGACAAGGTTTCTTCTTGCGATAAGGTTTCCAGTCCACCATTTTAATTTTAAAGATATGGAGATGATGTGGTTGAGTGCCACAACAACAATGATGATGATGGTGGAAACAACACTGACAAGAAGATAAATTTATTTTGGATGATGTTGAGGAGGAACGTTAGTTAGCCATGTTATTGGTAATCATAGAGGAACTACCAAATTATGGATGATAGAGTTTACGTGTCAAGCTTGAGTGGGTGATTGTTCGGCTGATTTGATCAAGTTATAGTCTATAGAAGAATCAAGCTTTTGATTCTTATATGTACCTATCTCCCCCCTCCCATTTCCTTTTTCTTTTGGATAGGGTAGAGGCCCATGTAGAAGTTTTTGTATTTTATTATCAAAAAATAAGGAGGGCTTTATTAATCTACCTCCTCTACTTGACTCCTTTTTCTCTCTCCTCTTTCTCTCTCTCTCTCTCCTGATGAAACCTCCGCAACAAGAGGAGAATCCAAGGAGGCTTTAAAGCACTCAATTTGAGAAGAAATACAAGGATAAGAACTCATCCATATGAAGTGAACAACATTTTGAGTCTGCAAGAAAAGTTAGACGCCTCTCCTTCAAGGATTTATCAACAAAGAGATCTATTTAAGAAATTTAACAAAAAGGGATGACAAAATTTCCTCCCCCTCGCTTCCTCTCTCCCTTGCTTCATCATGTGCGAGAGGACATGAGAAACTCGTTCTTCTGTCCTCCCTTCTCTCTCCTCACTCTCTATAATAGAATCACCTTCCTCTATGCTTTTCCATCTCCTTCCCCTCGTTGCATGAGACTTCTTTGCTCGTAAGCTTCTTCCCCGCGACAACTCTTCTCTTCTCTCTTCTTCACCTTCCACCATCTCTACCTCCTCTATTTTCTCTCCCCTCTTGGGCATGCGCGAGCATGAATTCCTCAGCTGACCCTCTAATGCATTTCCTCTTGCTTCCCTCCTTCTCTCTGGCATGATAGAAAACATCTCCGCTGCATGTGAAATCCTCTCGCAAAATCTCTCTTTTGCTTGCCTCTCTCCCTCGCCCTCTTGCTTCTCTCTTCTGTTGCTTATCTGCTCTCGCCATTTCTCATGCTCGCTTTGACCACTTCTCGTCATCGCGAGAGAGAGGAGAGAAAAGAGAGGAGAGAGGTAGAGAGAAGAGAAGAGAGATTAGAGAGGTAGAGAGGTAGAGAGAAGAGGGAGGAGAGAGGTAAAGTAGAGAGAAGAGGATAGGGGAGAGGGGCATTTAATGTAAATTTTCTATTTTTCAACGTAATTTGACTGGGCTAGAGCAGGTGACGAAGCATATCCGTGCGGTTGTTAAAAACACGAGCATACGCATCAAAATTATTACCAAACTCACCAATTTAATGAAATAATCACAAATTAGATAGCATAGTGGTGAATATGTGTCAAATCCACGAAGAATTAAGATATTTTTGAGATATTCTTTGAAATTCAATAAAATTGAACGATGAATTAAGGCGAGAAATTAGGGATTTTGATAGATTTGGAATCAAAGATAAATCCACGAAATCAAAATTCACTCAATTTGGATAAAGATTCGCGGAGAAATCAAAGAGAAAATTAGATAGAAATTTCCAAAAAAGAAGAGAGAGAAATCTAAAATTAAAAATGAAATTAACTCAATCTACGATTCTAAATTAGAATCTAATGATACAAGATGAAAGATCAGGAGGAAAACACATAATCTAACCTGAGATAACGATCGAAATGATCCAATTGATTGCTAGATCAAAGGCTTTTCATTCCGTGATTTCGAAGACGATCGTTGGCATTCAAGATGCAAATTCTCCCTATTCTTTCAAAAAAATCGTCACTACGTAAATGAGTCTAAAAGCGGTTGGAATCAAGAGATTTAAGGATGTTGGTGTCTAGACAGTTCGATTACTCGAAAAGATCCAAGAATGATTTATGTCGTTGAAGAACATATCAATTTATAGATAATTTGGGCATAATTGTTGGATTCAATGTTTCATCCTTGATTAACAACTGAGATGAAATGCTAGGCTTCGAATCGTTATGGTTAAGTTGTGTCCGTTTGATCAGAGATGGACCGCTGAGATTTCACCACGTCGCGCGTGAAACGTCATCCGTTCGATCTTGATCTAATGCTCCGGATACGTTTTCTTCGGTTTTAATCTCAGCCATTATAACTCCTTTGATGAACGACTGATATTAAATCATTTTAAAAATGATTCGCCGACCAATCAGATTGCGCCGTGTACCCCTGACTTAAGTGACGATCGACGGTTTTGATTTAACGCTTGAATCGGAAGCTGCACGTGATTGCACGTCACCTGCGCATTTAAAATAAAAATATAGTCCCATATGATGAAAATCTAGGTGAATGCGTGACTATATAAGTAATAGGCAAATAAGGAGGTAGCTAAAATCCTTAATAGGGTGCTTTCTCCTTATTCACACACACGCGCTCAAACGTGCGCACACGTGCGCACACGCGCGTGCACACATACACACGTGTGACACGTGGCGGTCTCATATGTTGCCACGTGGCACCATAGTTCTCATCCACACCACGTCAGCATCCATGTCAGCACGCAATATAAAATTAATTTTTTATTCATTTAATTCAACATAAATCAAATTAAATTCATAAAAAATTTAGAAAAATTCTTAAAAAATTAGAAATTCTTATCTTTTAAAATAGAAATACAAATGAATCCAAATTTATTTTTTTGGATCATAAATTAAATTATCTATCATTCTAAAAAATCAAATTATTTGAATAACAAGAGAATAAATTTTTATTTAAAAAATATACTCATTTGTCATAAGAGTTTAAACTTCAAAAAATAGAGGAGTATATAAAAAGTATTTTCTCTTGTTATTTAACGTTAAAAATTAATTATAATCTCAAATATATATGAGAATAATCTAATCTAAAATATATTCTTAAAAATGCATGATTATCCCTAAAATAGTGCATTTTGAGATTATAACTTAAAATTGCATAAAATGATAGATATGCATTCAAAGTATGATAACATGCATAAAAATGAAATGTTTTATGCCTTAATTTGTATTAATAATAATGTAATTGCATGTTATCAACAGGTTGATCGGAGTAATTTGAGGAAAGAGAAAGATAAATCAATAGTCTAGATTTCTCTAAATTAAAAGATTGATATTTGAGGATCTTGATGAAGTTGGGAGCTGTCATCTAATGGACAAGATCGTTATTTCAAGCTCTATTAATCTACTTTGGCTAATCTAAATTATGATACAAATAAATTAGGATTCATAATGTTTCATTGTGTGCTTCTAGCATTGGCTAGCTAGAAGGAAAGATGTCAGTGATTCATCATTCTTCGTGTATAGAATATAATTTTAAGTAAGTTTCTTCTATTTTCTATTAATTCCTCGTGTTGGATGCAAGATGCAAAGTCCAAGCAAAATGGACAGGCTCTCGAAGAAATGTTTTGATTAGAGAGCATTACTAGAGTGTTCTTACATCCCGAATCCTTAGAATAAAATTATTTCCCATCCATCTTTTCTATTTTTTTATTCTTTGCAACAACAGTTTTATATTTCTAAACCCTATAATTAGTTTTTTTGCCATCAATTAAGGGTTTTCAATCTTCAAAAGGAGTTTGGAAGCATTTGATTGATTTATTTCATTTCCATGTACATCTTCTTCCTTTCATCTTCCATCTCTGCTTCTTAATAAAAAAATACCAAAAATATCTCTTGATTTTAATATTTTAACCTTCCTCCCTATGGATTCAACCTCGACTTGCCACTGTTCTAAATTTAAAACAAAATTTAAGGAGTAGAGTTTAATTTTTGATACGTGAATTTGTGCATTGAACAACCATATTTTTACGCATATTAGTAGGCATTTCCTTGGACATGATATTATTTAAATCAACATCGTCTTTGGCTTCTCAAAAGTTAGTGTCTCAATAGATAGAAAGAATATTTAATAGATAGGCAAGGTCCCCATCAAGTAGACATTCCTATGGCATTTTCCTTGTTCTCAAAGAGATCAGTAGATGATAAATTGAGAAAAACATTTTGGAACATCTAACCAAGCTAGCTGAGCCAATTGTTTCTTTGCCCTCCATGCTCTTACCATACTGCTCACTTTAGATAGGCAATTTATAGAGAGAGAATAATCTTACAAGGGTAGGCATCCTCATGGGGCTCTATTATTTAAATCATACTCATTGCTGGCTTTTCAAAAGTCGTTGTAGAGTTGGCACAGAGTGAGAGAGAGAGAGAGAGAGGGAGAGCTAGAGGGAGAGAGAGATTCCCATCGAGAAGGCGTTCCTAGGGCTGGGGTTTGAGGGTCAAGCAACGGACAAAGGGCTGTCCGTTGCTTTTGTCCGTTTGATGTGTGCTGTCAAACAATAGTCCTGTTTGATGTTTGGTTTGACAATGACGGTCAGTCCGTCAGCCCTGATCCACCTAAATATGTATTAAATAATAGGGTTATTATCTTCCAGATCCATTTGGCACTTGGCAGCCAGGTGACGCCACGTCAGCGCCGTAGCTTCGGCGAGATCCATGTGGCAGCCACGTAATAGAAAGATAAATCGAGAGAGAGAGAGAGAGGGAGGGCTGGAGAGAAAGAGAGGGAGGGCAATAAAGATAGAGAGGGAGGTCGGGAGAGGGAGAGGAGAGGGAGGGCGGGAGAGGGTGGGAGAGCGGGAGAGAGAGAGGGAGGGAGGGAGAGCGGGAGAGAGAGGGAGAGAGCGAGGGAGGCCGTGAGAGGGAGAGGAGAGGAGGGCGGGAGAGAGAGAGAGGGAGGGAGAGCGGGAGAGAGAGAGGGAGGGAGGGAGAGCGGGAGAGGGAGAGGAGAGGGAGTGCAACACGCATGAGAAGAAGGCTCCGTGGCGGTTAAAGTCGTTGCTCATCTTTTTAATAATAAAAGGGCTATGCAAATTCCCTTCAAGTGTTTGACGAACGTACTCTGTGTGTGTGTGACTGTTTCAGTTTCTTGAGAAATACATTTTTATGGTGATTCTCATTTCTTAATCTCGTCTTCTTGATCATCCGATCTTTCCTCGTCGCCTTGGTGAGAGCTAACAAGAGAGAGAGAGAGAGAGAGAGAGAGAGAGAGAGAGAGAGAGAGAGAGAGAGAGGGCTGGAGAATGAGAGAGAGCTGGTGGGAGAGGGAGAACAAGAGCGAGCGACAGAGAGAGAATGAGAGAAGGGGGAGGGGGGGGAGAGAGTTTTCGGGAGAATGGGAGAGAAAGGTGGGAAAAGAGGGGAGAGGGGGAGAAGGAGATACAGAGAGAACCGGGAGAGAGGGGCAGGATGAGGAAGGGAGAGATATATATGTGGTGAGGGATGATGCGCATTCATCAACTTGTCCCTCTCGCGATGTACTTTATATCCTTCTGTGCGGGCCTCTTTTCTAGTTGAGTAGGGAACTACTCTCTTTCCCGTGGAAAGGATGTCGGAGGATAAAAAAAATGGTCAAGGGTATATATGTGGGAGAGAGAGGGAGGGAGGGAGGGCGGGAGAGGGAGAGGGAGGGAGAGAGAGAGAGGGAGGGAGGGAGGGAGAGAGATGAGAGGGAGGGAGCGCGAGAGAGAGGGACAAGTTGATGAATGCGCTGTAAAGAAACAGAAGAGGAAGGAGAAGAGGGCGCGATAAGCGGTGTGAATCTCGAATGTAATTCCCGTGTTTTTGCTCATCGTTTACATATGGTATTTATAGAGAGAGGGAGAGAATAATAAGGCGATGGCGTCGGTCTGCTGGAGAGCGAAACGGTTGTAACCGTTTCGCTAGTCGTGATTCTTTTGTCCAGCTGGCTCCGACAGGGCGTCGGGGTCGGACAATCGGGTAGTGACTTTAACATCCCCCCGCAAGCTCAACGCCGGATGAAGATTGAGCTTGGATCTCAGTTGGAGAAAGCGAGATTTAGGAAGTGATTTGGTAAGAAGATCGGCTGGTTGATCTTTGCCAGAGATAATGCCAACACGAAGCCGCCGAAGAGCCACTTGTTCACGAACAAAGTGGAAGTCGATTTCAATGTGCTTCATGCGAGCGTGGAAGACTGGATTCGCCGATAGGTAGGTGGCACCGATGTTGTCACACCACAACATTGGAGAGGGTAGGGGAATATGAAGTTCGCGGAAAAGGGAAGTAATCCAAAGAAGTTCAGACGTAGCGTTCGCAATGGCTTTATATTCAGCTTCAGTACTAGATCGAGCAACGGTAGGTTGTTTCTTGGAGCTCCAGGAGACGAGATTGTGGCCAAGATAGATTAAGAATCCACTGGTAGAGCGACGATCAGAGGAGTCGCCGGCCCAATCCGCGTCACTGAACGCGGTAAGGAGCATAGGAGACGTACAATTGTAGTGTAAGCCGTGAGTGACGGTGCCTTTGAGATAGCGGAGAAGGTGTTTCAGACGGAGCCAATCGGCAAGGGTGGGAGAATGCATGGAGCGACATGCTTGGTTAACAGCGAAGGAGATATCAGGGCGAGTGAAGGTAAGGTCCTGAAGAGCGCCAACGACCCGTCGATAGAGATAAGAATTTTCGGGAAGAGGGGAACAGGACTTGGAGCACGCTGTAGGACTTGGTGTGGGTAACGGTTTACAGTGTTCCATTTGCAGCATTTTGAGAATCGAGAGTGTATACTGAGTTTGTGTAAGGGTGAAGCCATTGCGAGATTTCTGAAATTCAATGCCGAGGAATTTAGACGCAGGTCCGAGGTCCTTGAGTCGGAAGTGTTGTTTGAGAGAGGTAATAAGAGTGTGGATTTGAGAGGATGAAGGTCCAAGGACAAGGATATCATCGACGTAGATGAGGAGGTAGAGAGGACCAGAGGTGGTGTAGTAGAGAGATGGATCAGTTTTGGAGCCGTTAAATCCAAGTTGAAGGAGCTGCCCAGTGAGTTTGTGATACCATTCCCGGGGAGCTTGCTTGAGACCATATAAGGACTTCCGAAGCTGGCACACATGGTGAGGCTGTTGAGGATCTTGAAAACCGGGAGGTTGATCCATATAAATAAGCTCATGGAGATCACCATGGAGAAAGGCGTTAGAGATATCCAATTGGCGGATATGCCAATGGTTGCGAATTGCAAGTGCTAGTAGAAGACGAATGGTTGTGGCCTTAATTACAGGACTGAAGGTTTCGTGATAATCGATACCTTCTTCTTGATGAAAGCCTTTGGCAACAAGACGCGCTTTGTACTGGGGAGAGGCACCGTCAGGAGAAGGCTTGAGCTTATATACCCATTTGCAACCAATGACCGGTCGGTTGGTGGGTCGTGGAACGAGTTGCCAAGTCCGATTGAGTTGGAGGGCAGTGAATTCTCGACCCATGGCGGCCATCCATTCCGGGTGTTTGGAGGTAGCTAGAAATGTGGTTGGCTCAGGAGAGAGAGAGACAGAACTGTGAAGACACAGAGGAAGAGGATATCGAGGAGGATTTGTTGGTGAGTTTGAGACAATCGTATGCTGAGCTTGAGGTGGGTGTGAGGCGGAGCTTGAGTCAATCGTTTTAAGAATGTCAGAAAGGCGTCGGGTCTTGACATGAGAGGGAGATGTAGTGTGGTCAAGATTGGACGGAGAAGTGGGATTGATCGAAGGGGTATGGCCGCGAAGAATTGTTTCGGGAGAATTGAGTAAATTATTGGTGAAAGAGTCAGAAGGGATAGCGGAAAATACCGGGGAATTGGAGGGTGGTTGGACAGGCGATGCCGCGGAAACAGGCGATGCCAAGGAATCAGGTAAAATGAATGAAGTAGGTGATGCCGGTGAATTAGGTACGATTGCTGAGACAGATAGTGCTGGAGATATGCGCGATCCAGACTATTGAGCAGTTGAGTTGGAGTGAGCGGGAGACGATCCGAGTAGTCCATGATACGGAGCGTGCTGTGAATTATTGATGAGTGACGAGGTTTTAAATGGGTAGTCATGTTCTTGAAAAATAACGTCTCGGCTGATATATAGTTTTCCACTGGAGAGGGAGAGACATCGATAGCCCAAATGTGATGCACTATAGCCAAGGAAGACACACTTGTCGGATCTTGGGTCCAATTTCGAAGCGGCATATGAGCGAAGACATGGGTAACAAGCACTGCCAAAGCTTCGTAAAAAGGAGTATGTTGGCTCTTCATTATAGAGGAGACGATACGGAGACCGGTTGCGTAGGATAGGTGTGGGCATTCGATTGATCAGATAGACCGCTGTGCATACTGCTTCGTCCCAAAACTGATGTGGGACTGATGAGTGTCGCATAAGTGATAAGGCGGTTTCTATAACGTGCCGATGTTTCCTCTCGGCAGTGCCGTTCTGTGCCGAGTGTGTGTGGACAAGAGACCCGATGGGCGATGCCTTGCCGTGTAAGATGTTTGTTTAAGGCTTGGAATTCGCCGCCCCAATCGGACTGGAAGCTGATGATCTTCTGACCGAATTGTCGTTCGACGCGGAGTTGAAAATCAAGAAAGACCGATAGAATGTCGCTTTTGAGTTTGAGAGGATATAACCAGGTGTATCGGGTGAAATCATCGACGAAGATAACGTAGTACCGGTTTCCAGCGTGAGAGATAATCGGTGATGGCCCCCATAGATCCGAGTGAACAAGTTCAAGTATTCGATGAGTCCGGTGAGTCGTCTGGGAATACGGAAGATGATGGGATTTGGAGGTGAGACAGGCATCACAAGAAAAGGATTTATTAACGGAAAGAGTAGGAAATCCATAAGTGAGAAAGATTTTCTGCAGAATTCGCATGTTTGGATGACCGAGGCGGTGATGCCAAACATCCGAGCTAGTCTTCTCGCTGATATTCGCCTCCGGTGGATGAGCTTCAGAAAGAAGGTAAAGCCCATCTTTAACCGTGCCCCGAAGCAGCGGTCTCCCGGTTTCCTCGTCCTTCATGATACAGTAGTTGGAATGAAATTCAACGAATACCGAGTTATCATTAGTTAGCCTGTAGACTGATAGCAATTTCTTTCGAATCTCGGGTACATGAAGTATATTGATTAGTCGAAGTGGTTGAGATCGAGATATAAGAGAAGAGGAGCCGGTAGAATGAATTATCAAACCTGTGCCATTGCCCACTTGAAGTTGTTCCGGGCCTTGATAGAGTGCAGGATCCACCAAGGTTTGAGGATCGTTGGTCACATGATGAGTCGCGCCACCGTCGGGATACCAGACGGAATGGTCGGGTGGTGCGTAAACTGGTTGTAAATTAGTGGTATATGCCTGTGGTCCCGCCTGATTCATCGGAATGTTGGGAGGAACTTGATTTCCATTAAACGATCTGTTAAACCGTTCTCTGCACTCGAGAACACGATGTCCAAACTGCCCACACAACTGACATCGTGGCACATACCGTCCTCCATTTCGTCCTCTGCCTCTGTTGTTTCTCCCATTGTGACGTCCTCTGCCACGGTCAGACGAGGTGAGTTGGGTTTGGTTCGCAACCGGCGGAAAATCCGATGCTGTTGTATCTTTGCTTGAGGCCCGAGAACTTCAGAAGTTCATCGTAGGAGTGAACTTGTGCGACGACATCTTCAAGGCTAAGATGAGTTAAGTTGGAGGAGATTCCTGCACAAAATGCCGAGTATGATGGGCCCAAGCCACGGATTATAGCGTAAATAGACACAGTGTCTTGAACGGGATATCCGGCAGCAGCGAGTTCATCGCATGTCCGACGTATTTCCTGCACATACTCAGCAATAGATCGGGAGCCTTTTTGGGTAAGATGCAGGCGATTGTGAAGATGCATAATTCGGGATGGATTGGTAGATGAGCAGTGCGTAATCAGCGCCGACCATGCTTCCTTCGCGGTAGTTTTTCCAACTACACATGGTAGGATAGCTTCGGAACGAGAAGAGACGATGATAGATAAGACCTGCTGGTCTTGGCGCCACCATTTTTGGTAGGCAGTATTGACAACGATTCCACCTTGATCATTGAGTTGGGTGGAGATCGGTGGATCTTGTGTAAGTATATTGGAAAGATCATGACAGTTGAGTAGAGGAAGGAGCTGAGTTTTCCAGAGCAGAAAATTATCTCTGGTGAGTTTGATCGGGACATGATAACCTACCGAATGAGGCCCGGTCAGTTGGGGAGCAACGACTGTCTTGTCTCCCTCAGGCTTAACGGCTTCCGAAGTCACCTAGAAGTCGGCCATCGTCAAGATTCCACCTAGTCGCGTTGCTCTGATACCATGTAAAGAAACAGAAGAGGAAGAAGAAGAGGGCGCGACAAGCGGTGTGAATCTCGAATGTAATTCCCGTGTTTTTGCTCATCGTTTACATATGGTATTTATAGAGAGAGGGAGAGAATAATAAGGCGATGGCGTCGGTCTGCTGGAGAGCGAAACGGTTGTAACCGTTTCGCTAGTCGTGATTCTTTTGTCCAGCTGGCTCCGACAGGGCGTCGGGGTCGGACAATCGGGTAGTGACTTTAACATGCGCATCTCTCCCTCCCTCCCTCTCCCTCACCCTCCCTCTCTCTCGCGCTCCCTCCCTCCCTCTCATCTCTCTCCCTCCCTCGCTCTCTCTCTCCCCCTCCCTCCCTCTCCCGGCCTCCCTCGCTCTCTCCCGCCCTCCCTCGCCCCCCCTCTCCTCTCCCTCTCACGACCTTCCTCGCTCTCTCCCTCTCTCTCCCTCTCTCCCTCCCTCCCTCTCTCTCTCCCGCTCTCCCACCCTCTCCCGCCCTCCCTCGCCCTCCCTCGCCCTCCCTCTCCTCTCCCTCTCCCGGCCTCCCTCTCTCTCTCGATTTATCTTTCTATGACGTGGCAGCCACATGGATCTCGCCGTAGCTACGGCGCTGACGTGGCGTCACCTGGGTGCCAAATGGATCTGGAAGGAGTCAACAATTGCGGCTGTGCTAGATTTGAATAAAAACCGAGAGTTGGTGCTAGATTTGGAGAAAATAAGAGTTCGTGGATAAAATACAAGAGTTGGTCAAATCATATTAAGTTTACCCTAAATAATATTCGGATACATTTGGATAATAACCCTAAATAATATTAAGTTTATTAACATTTATAGCAACAACTGTATTATAATATAAAATAAGTCAAATCACAGTAAAGAGACATAAAGGGCAAAGAAGAAGTGCGAGATAATGGAGAGGAGATAACGAGAGGGAAAGAGGAAGAGAGGAAGAGAAGAGAAAAAGAGAGAGTGAACCATGACGCAACGAAAATCCCTTAACATTCGATTCCAGTAAATTTTTACGTTAAAATGTGCTGTGCGTTTAACCTAATCGTATCACATCTTTATCATTTCCTCATCGCTGGCTTCTTGAAAGTCGTCGTCTCGACAGCTGGACAGCGAGAAAGGAGGGCCTTCCCAAGGCGTTTATTGTATTCGGATAGAAACAAACAATGTCCCTTATTTATCACATCCTCATCGCTGGCTTTACGAAGGTCGGTGTCATTGACGGATGAGCTGGTTGATACTCACGGGAGAGGCATAGCTTCTCCCACGGGACACCTCGTGGATTAGAGTCCTCTGGAAAGCCTGAGTTGGGTGATACCGATCCCAGGAGAAGTATTTCTCCCTGTTGGAGCAGATGTTCGAACTTGGCGTGCAGTCTGTCTCGCCGTTGAATTTTCCAGTTCCGCAGCAAGCTGTGAAGCGCTCGGTGAACCCTGTAGGGAGAAGCCTAGGACATCATTTACTTGGATATAAAGGAGAGAGAGGTAACAAGAGAGAGATATAGAGAGAGAAAGTGTTAACGCAGAAAATGATTGCACGAGGCGAAAATTCCGATTAATTCAGACTGCATAATTTGAAAGTTGTAGGGAAGAGAGGGGAAGAGAGAGAGAGAGAGACGTCCCATTGAGCATTATTTGAGGTTTACACGACAAAAGTGGCTATTGAAGGCAAGAAACTTTGACTGGTTTAACTTGCATAATACTGAACTGAGAAGAGAGGGAGGTAGAAGAGAATATCAGAATAAGATGGAGAGAGAGAGAGAGAGAGAGAGAGAGAGAGGTTGAAGTCGTCTATCGACAGGAAAGAAAGAGCAGGATAGATTGTTCGCACCGTATTTCATCGGTTCAGATGAAAGAAGGGAGACGAAGCCGTAGGCGTCGATGACGGTGTAAGAGAAGCCTTTATGCTTGGCGGAGAGATCGCGCAAAGCGACACTTAGAGCTTTGTTGAATTGCCGGGAGAGGCTATTTAAGTATTCATCGCATTTTCCATCGGGGACGTTCGCCCGCAAAAGGGGAATGCAGCCGATGAGACCGCTGCCGAACACTAAGAATTTCCTGGCTCCGAGGCCGTATAGCGTCTGTCAGTATTAAGATCAATTGAGTTTAGCAAATATTAATACGAGATTCAGAAAGTGTCGAAGACCAGGTTTATTGAAAACAATGACCTTATGGAGGCTAGGCATGCATCATGAACTAAAAGGGAAGTAGAGAGAGAGAGAGAGAGAGAGAGAGCACCTCCAACTGGTTCTTAAACTGGCCGGCCAATTGCGCGATGAACAGATCTTGTTGAGTTTCATTTTGCACTCCGAAGCGAGCGTAGAAAAAGAACATATCATTGTTGGCCGTGCTAAAGGAAAATAGGGACTCAGAAAGGAAGCGATCAGCGGCGCGACCTCCGACTTCTTTCCTTAGCGTGCTAGATACCTTTTTGAAGTAGGATATCTGCTGGTTCAGAGAAATCGAGACGTTCGTATTCTGGAGGTTCAGAACGGGAAACAATAAATTATTTACTCTTCTTCAAGCTTCCTCCATTAAAAAAAAAATCAGGAGTGAGAGCCTCACGGTAGAATCAAAGATGCCGGATCCTCCAGAGGCAAAGTTCACGCCGCCACGTGCCTGCCCATCATTCCTTATGGAGAGATACGCCGGCGGGCTCCTCTCGAAACCTAACTTCTGAGCTGAAGGACGCACAAGGACCGCCAATTCTCAGTTTTTTGGTCAATTCTGAGCTGAAGGAGAAGAGAATGAAGAGAGGGAGAGGAACCAACCTAAGTAGTCAATACCGACGTAGCCGTTGCTGAATCTTCCAGTGGGATTTCTGCCGGGGAAATCGATGCCGTAGGGGGCGAAGTTTGCCTTGGGGCCGTTCCCCGGCAAGAAATTGTTGTTGCCTACGTCAGCGGTGGAGTCTCCGAACATGTAGATAGCCGGAACGACGGCGCTCTCTGTCAACATCCCCACGAACAAGGAGGCCAGAAGCAAGCACAACTTCCTCTCCATTTTAAATTTTCTTCTCAAAGCCGATGTCCGACGGATGAGCGATGAGCCGTTCTGCCTTCGATTTTATAGCCTACTTCTGATGTATAAACTGGCTGAAAAGAAGTGTGAAACCAGCTAAATCACCGTCTCCACATGTCAAGCTCAGGTCAACGGTACCGACAAGGCGAAACTCCATTGACGTGAGTGGATTCACACCGTTCGTTTGAGAAGTTGACTTTCACCCTTGGATGTCGGTTATCGCTCGCAGTGAAGGAGAGCTCGTAAATTGTATTGATTAATTGATAAAGGGATGGACCCAAGGAGGGCGGTCCGCGTAAAAAAATAAAGGACTCAACAGGGAAATGATGTGAGCATTGTCATGACGACCTAGGAGGGGGATGCAAACTGGTCGAGAACTTAGTGAAGAATTCCCCGTTGACATCTGAGACTGAACCACTCGATTACTCTATTATGTCTGTAAGTCGACATACACCCCTAAGATTGAAATAACAGTGACTCAAAGTAAGGTACACAAACTTTTTTTTAAAAACAGTAGAAGAGATATAAACTTTATGTGCATGAATTTTAAAACCGAGTAGATAACCCTTTTCCAAGATTAACTTTAGGTATATCGTCACAAGTTTATCTAAAAGAGCACGATGATGATCATTTAAAACTCTGAATTTATAAAGGACTGACGTGAGAATTGAGTAATCATTTAATTGGGCTTTTGATTGACTTCAAGTCCTTTCACACCTTGCTCTCTCTTGAGCTCCTCAATGTCTATCTGTATCTCCTCTATGTCGGCCTGGTTTTGATTAAACATTTTACAAAAGATCTTCTTATCCTCGGATAGTTCTCTTGTAGACTCCAATGAACCATTTAGTTGATCATTAGGAGTAGAATGACAAACAAATGTTTTAGAGTAGGGGCAAGTGTTTTGAGAGATAAGGATGAGTGGAATAGGTTTGACTGTCATAAAACTTTTCAAAGAATTTGGGGATGAAGGTCAACAATCATAATCATAAGAATTATGATTATAAAAATGTTTTCCATAATTATACTTCTGCTTGTCTTCATAATTGAAATGATTTTTTTCTATAATGATTAAACATGTTGCTTTCAGAGGCATGTCTGACGAGACGAAACCGCGACGTCGTCGATTTCACACGATATCATGTCAAAAATAATTCTAAACTTACCAATTTGATGAAAATTATTCGAATTGAGGGGTATAATGGTAAATAAGGGTCGAATCCACAGGAAAATAAGGAAATTTATGATATTTTCTTTGAAATTGATCAAATCGGACGATGAATCGAGGGTAGAAATTGGGGAAAATGGTATATTATGAAAGATAACTTCAAATCGCTTCCATGGAATCAAGAATCATCGAAATTGATCTTGATTTCGCGGAGAAATTGAAGTTTGAAGTAGAGAGAAATTTTCGAACGTGTAAATCGCAAAATTGACAAAATTGAAATGAAATTAAACCTTAAATCCTAATCCAAATTGAAATTAAACATGATTGGATGATAGATTAGCAAAAATCGACTCCAAAAACCCCAAATAACGTTCAAATTAACACGATTAAACCTCTTAATTGTCGAAAATGTGAAGAACGCGATCTTGGAGTTCAAGCTTCGATTTCTCCTTCATCTTTCAACCAAATCTCGATTTCAAGCCCTCCGTGGATGCAGAAATGAGAGTAGAAGAGGATGGAATCGAGAGATTCGAGAAGGGAGGTGTCTAAACAGATCAATTTGCTTGATTTCTAACTCGAATGCTTAGAACATCGAAGAACATCTCTATTTATACAGATTTTGGGCGTAACTGTCCGATCAAAACGATCAACGGCTCTGATGAAATGGTCCATCGCGAACCGTTTTCGTTAAGTCGCGGCCGTTCGATTGCGATGGGACACGTGAGATGATGCCACATCGCCGCGCATTCTAAAACACGAAAAAGGCTTTCCGTCGGATCTTGATCTGATGGCTCTCATGTGTTTTTATGCGTTTTAATCTCGACCGTTATAACTCGTGAGATCAACGGTCGAGATTAAACGTGATCCGTGTACTCCGATGCACCACGTGTCCACCGAATTTAAGTGACGATCGACGGGCGTTATTCAATCGCGCGATCCGACGTCTCACAGGCTGCCACGTCACCCCCGCACTTAAATTAACATGAAAAATCGATATTTTAGTCAGAAAAATCGATTTTAATTTCAAAAATTCCTCAGAAATTCAAAAATAAATTCAAATAAATCCAGAAAAATCCCTAAAAATTAGAAAATTCATAAATTTTAAAATATAACTCCAAATTAATCCAAATTTCTTTCATTTGATTCGAAATTTAATTATCTATCATTCTAAAAGGTAAAAATTGACAAATAATGAGAGTTTTAAATTTTATTTTAAAAACATAGTTATTTTTTTAAGTGTTTTCTATTAAGAAAATATAAATAAATGTTTATAAATTGATTTCTCTCATTAATTTAGTTCTAAAAACATCTGTAATCTCAAGTAAAGATGGGTTGTTGATTTATTTATCTTTAAATAATCATATTTAACCCTAATTTAGAGTATTTTTGAGATTATAATGACTTTTTCATAGATTTATAGAAAATACACATAAATATGATTACATGCATGGAAATGAAATCATTTATGCCTTAATATGCGTTAATAATCATGTTTTATAATGTTTATTTAGCATGTTATCAATGTCCAAAAATGTATATAATATTATATTTATTTTTAAATTCAAATCCAATGGATACCTACCTTACTCATGCAAGCACCAACTGATAAGTCCAATTGTAGAATTTTGAATATGTCATTTTGGTAAGTTAGAATTACACATTAATATTTGTGCGATTTAACCTTAGCACAAATAACTACATATACACTGAATAAGGGGTTGAAACACAAAGAGGAAGATCAATACACCTAAATTTTGATTTATTAAAAAGTAAAGATTTTGTGGAGAAAGTGAATGAGATTGATGAGAACAATGATGGGAATGCAATGTGATGATCTAGAACATCAACATCTCCTTTCAAAGATGATAATATTCAAGATTAATGAAAAATGATGGTTTAAACGTTTATTATTAGGGAATGAAATATTAAGATTGACATAAAAGAGCATGGTATAGTTTTTATTGTGGCATGGTCAAAGACTTGCTCTAACAATGCTCCCTCTCATCTCTCTCCTTCCCTCCCTCTCTCTCCCCCTCCCTCTCTCCCTCTCCCGCCCTCCCTCCCTCCCTCCCTTCCTCTCTCTCCCGCGCTCCATCTCTCACTCTCTTCCTCCCTCTCTCTCTCCCTCCCTCCCTCTCTCTCTCTTGCCTCCCTCCCTTCCTCTTTCTCTCTCGCCGACGCAGACTACTCTCTCTCTCTCTCTCTCTCTATTTCTCTCTCCCTTTCGATTTATCTTTCTATGACGTGGCTGCCACATGGATCTCGCATGGCTCACTTGGCTGCCAACTAGATCTGGAAGGAGTCAACAATTGCAGGTGTGCTAGATTTGGATAAAAGACAAAGAGTTGGTGCTAGATTTGGAGAAAAGAAAAGTTCGTGCTAGAACTTAGACATTTCGAAGAGTTTGTGCTAGATTTGGATAATAACCCTAAATTGAATAATCTATCATCCTATGCATTTTTATTTAAGAAAGAATAAGAGTAAATTTTTAACTAAATAGTACACTCATCTGTTTTGAAAAATAGAACTTAAATAATAGATGAGTATACATACATTTTTTATTTTTTTTATTTTGATTTAAGACTCAAATAAAATCTCAAATATAAATGGGCATAATCTATTTAAAATTCACTCTTGATTTATGTATGATTAACCCTTAAAATAATGCATTTTGATAAACTTTGCAGAAAATGATAAATATCACTTAAAGTATGATAATATGAATATGAATGATATGAATTATTCCTTAAAATGCCACTAATATTCATGCAATCTCAAGTATAAGTAGTATGTTATCAGAGATATAGAGGATAGGAGAACTCCCTCATGAAACCTTTTCATCGTTAGTCACCGTGTATGTATAGCCCTTCATTCACGTGAGACTCATAAATGACTTAGGTTATAGTTAACAATCACACCCTAATTGATCACTCAATTTATTCTTGATGCAAGTAGGAAACCATCAAGAATAGCTTGTATAATATTTTCACTACCTTGGCCAAGGATTTAACCACATCTTATTCCTTTAGTTGATCTTGTCTTAAACTCAGGGTGGACGATCCCATCTTGATCACTCAATTAATTTTGAGGACTTCATGTTCTATCCAATCTATGAAGTTTCGGAGATCTAGTGGTTGCGGATTCATTAAGTCATAGTCAAAACACTATCATCCATCCACAAGATGTGGTTGGTTTCTCAACTTAAATGACCATATACACAAATGTGACATGAATCAACCTGATTGAAATTTTGGTATAATACCATTCATGGATTCATATAGATTCATTTAGTGAACTTTTTTCTTTTAAAGATCACCAATTATCTATCCTTGGTGACTCTACACTAATAGCCATAAGATTTATCATACTCATCGTATAAGTCGAATCAAACAATGATATTCTTTAAAGATAATTTGATGTCCTTCTCAAATATCCTACATATATAAATATTTAGAACATATGTTTAAAGATCAGTGATTACTATATTATGATTTCATCATAATTTACTTCACTGCAGTGGTCTTTACATTTGCTCGTGGACTTTAGTGTAGACATCACACAAGACTAACAATGAATAAAAGTTCATTTCAATAAATATAATCGAAAGATAGAAGTGTGATTTACTTGGATGTCACATAATATCTATCACTCCCCACCTAAGGCTTCACAAAATGCAATCTAGATCCCATTGAAATGGAGAAGACCTCCTCTATGGTGTTGAAGTTTTAGCCATTCATGCTGATATCATTGTGACGTATGACCGTTGATAACATGCTATTTATGCATGTAATTACATAGTTATTAATGCAAATTAATGCATTAATCATTATAAATGTATGCATGTTATCATCTTTTAAGCATATTTCTATCATTTTGTGTAAATTCATGTTATGATCTTAAAATACACTAATTATGGATTATTATGCATAATTAAACATTTTAAATCTTTAATCCTAATTATATTTATGATTATAATCATGTTTTAAAGATGAAAATATAAGAGAAAAGACTTTTATTTACATTTATGTATTTATATGAATTTATTTTATATAATACATAAATATATAAAATTAATATAAATTAATTCTCTTACTATTTTAATAATTTGACTTTTTATAATGATAGATTATTCAATTCTGAATCCAACAAAACAAATTTGAACTAATTTGGAGTTGTATTTTGAAAGTTATGATTTTTACAAATTTATAGAATTTTTCTGGAATTTTTCTGAATTTATTTGAATTTTATTTCGATTTTTAAAGCTTTAATTTAATTTTTAAAATGCAAAAAAATGGGGAATTTACCTGCGCGTGTACACGTGGCGGTGCCACGTGGACGGGCGGACAGCCTGCGTGGCGTAGGTGACGCGTGGCGCTGACGTGGCATTCATATGCATTATAATAAAGTTTATAGGGGCCCCCCGTGTATAAGGGGGCAAATAATCAATAGCCTCTAATCGCAATACATTTTATACTGATATATTTCCGCGATTTTCTCCAAGTGGGACTAATGTTCCTTTGATTTTACCTTGCAGGTGACGTGGCAGCATCTCGCGCGTTGGATCCAATCGCGATCAACGCGGCGGCGTTGATGTGATGGACACAAAGTCCATCGGATCAGATAATCAAGCACGTGGCTAATTGTTCACTTAAGTGAACTAATCGGAGCCGTCCATTTCGCGAATTATAACGGTTCAGATTTCACGCGATCAGTGGACTCATCAAACACATCACGATCGTTGGATTTTAATCCAACGATCAAATCAAATCGATACCTTTCCTCTTCATCAACGTGAGATCGAATCGCGACCCTTCGTTCGCAATCCAACGGTCGTCGATCGAAGACGACGATTCGTGAAAAGGTGCATCATCTGAGCCGTCCATCGCGATTATCATCTCCATCCAACGGTTGAAGTTATTTCTGGTTCTTTTAAGAACGGTTCTTCGCAACGAAGAACACGTTCGCGGTCAATCCTAAAATACTCCTTGTATACTCCATTAAATCGCGTGCCGTTTGTTTCCTTGTGTTCGTAAGTGATTTCCGCTTCCAATGAGCACTTGAAATCAAACTTTGATCGAGAGAGAAGGAAGAATTTGCATCTTGAACTCCATCTTCGTCTTCGAAAATTTCGGAATGAATAGCCTTGCATCCGGCGATTAATTGGATCATTTCGAAGGCTACTTTGGGTTAGGTTGGGTGAATTATTCATAATCTTTCATCATTTAGCATTAATTTTAGTTTTAGAATCATAGATTTAGTTTAATTTGGATTTAATTTCGGTTTTAAATCGTTTTTCGAAACGAATTTTTCTCCTCTCTTCAATCTTCGATTTCTCTTCGAATTCTCCACCAAATCACCTGATTTTTGATTCCGTGGATTCGATTTTGAGTTATCTTTCTTAAAATATCAAAATGCCCAATTTCTAACATCGATTCATCGTCCGATTTGACTGAATTTCAAAGATATCTCTCAAATTTCCCTAATTCTCCGTGGATTTGACCCTTAATTACCATTATACTAATTAATTACTTTGATTAATCACAAATTGGTAATATTAGGACTTTATTTTGACACTAAGTCGTGTGCATTCAACGACCATACGATTTAGTCTCGTCAACCGTGGTGAGGCGGGCATGTCTACTATGAAGACCTATCATCATCACCATTTTGTCATGCAAGACTTTTATACAAAAATTTACTTCCTAAAGATAGAGTTTGTTCATTAAGTGGGTATGCTAGCTCCTTTTCAAATAAAATATGCCCTCGATCTTGGTCAAGAGTAAAGTCTACTCAATAGTGCTTAAAAGGGATGAGAAGAATAACTCACTCTTATTTTCAAATAAGAGGGAGGCTATTAAAATGGCAAGAACTAATGGGCAAGTACTTAAGAGAGGTGTCCCTATTTGTGAGAGATGTGAGCCCCACTATTTTATGAGCACAGTGAGAACTTCATGGGATTATTGTGTCATTCCTAGGGAGGATAAATCGTGTTTGTTCATATTTATTGGATTTGTTCAACCAAGAGAGGTTGATTTACATATTCATGAAATTACTAGTGTTTGGATTGTTGTGGAGACTAGCCATGCGAATCATGTGATTGATAACTCAAAAATAATCGTGCACGTGTATTCTTTGTTTCAAGGATGAAATAGACATTCTAAAGGAAGTTATAGGGATATTTCTAAATAAACTAGAAATGACTTGAGTTGAAGAATACGATAACATTCAAGGTATTACATTAATATCATGCATTGTATGTACTACTTTACATGAAAATGATCATAAATTCATGTTTCATGGTTTCATTTTATTTTCATTATAATGTTCTATTTTTAGATTTCTTTGGTATTTATTTTCAATTTTTCTGAAGTCAAAATCATTAAGTAAACTATTTTATTAGTAAAAAAATTAATTTTATTTAAAATTAATTTCATTTGTATTTTAAGGTTAGTTATGAGATCACTTTGCATGCGTCATTATTTAATTGATTAGATTAAATTTTGTACCAAAACTGACTTGTTGACACTTGAAAAGATTGCTATTGATGTGCCATACTCATGTTCACTTTACATATTTAAGAGCTGATTTCCATGCTTAATTCTCGCTAATATGATACATGTTATCATGTTTTACGAAATTTTTGCATTTATCACATCATTTTACTCGTATGCTAAGTGTGTTCTATTGAGTGCTAATTTAATACAAACATGACTATATTCTACACATCACTTCTTCCTCATTGATTATGTTATGAGACTAACCCCACTTGACTTCTTTACACTCAAGTGGTTGAATTATCACATTTTTATGACTTATGTGGATGGAAGGGCATACGTATGTGGGTAGAAGAGCACGGATATAAATTACAAGTAGAGAGAGGAAGAAAGGAAATCTCCACCATTTTGGGAGCGATAACATGCATTTTGTATGTGCAAATATACAGTTTTTGTGGAGATTTTCTCAAGCACAATTCATAATGTATGTTATCTTGCTTTAAGAAATTGTTTGCATTCGTCATGTCATCTCACGCTTGTACTCATTTTGCACTAATTTGGGGATAATTTGATACATAAGCTCTGTTTACCATTTGCAACCAAATGATTATGAAGTAACCATATTTTTTGAGTTATTATCTTAGAAGGTCTTGATTGAAGAATAAAATCGACAAAGATGAGAATAAGATAAGTAACTTGGTTTGACTTTCTAAGTTAAACCAACTAGTTTTATGTGAATTGTATTGCTATTATCTAATTGACGAAATGATTTCATGCAGTTGTTGAACACAAACAATCTCATGTCAAAAAATTTATAAGCTCACCAATTTAAAGTTAAAATAACAAATTAAAGAGTATAGTAGTGATTAAGGGTCAAATCCAGGGAGAAATAAGGGAAATTTTTTAGATATCTTTGAAATTCGATCAAATCAGACAATGAATTGAGGTGAGAATTTGAGATTTTAGTATATTAAGAAAGATAAATCCAATACAAATCCATGGAATAAAAAATAACTGAATTTGGATTAGAATTTGTAGAGAAATCAAGATTTGAAATTAAGATAGAAATTCAATCCCGAAAAGTGATAAAAACCGAAATTAAAACTAAAATAACTTAATCTACGCTTCTAAATGTAAATGTAATACTAAAGGAAGATGAATTAAGATGAAACACTCAACCTAACCCAAATTTGCGCTCGAAATGATCCAATTAATCGCCTGATTCAAGGCTTTTCATTTCGCGATTTCGAAAACGATAAGTTTATAGTTGATTTCAAAATCAACTATAAGTTCGGTGTTCAATGCATGATTTCTCCTAATTCTCTCACCCAATTCTTGATTTCAAACACTCTTTGAATGCGGAAATGAGTCTAGAAGATGAAGAATTCAAGAGATTATCAGATTGTGGTGTCTAAATAGCCAGATTTGCTCGAAAATCAAAGAACAGATTTTCGCATCGAAGAACAATCAAATTTATAGTTAATTTTGGGCGTAACCGTTGGATGCATTGATTCATTTCAGATTGAATGTTGATTGATGAATCGACGTCTTTAATTCGCGTCCATGTGATCTGATAACATGCTATTCATTCATGTAATTACATAGTTATTAATGTAAATTAATGCATTAATCATTACATATATATGCATGTTATCATCTTTTAAGCATATTTCTATCATTTTGTGCAAATTCATGTTATGATCTTAAAATACATCAATTTATGGGTTATTATGCATAATTAAATATTTTAATCTTTAATCCTAATTATATTTATGATCATAATCATGTTTTAAGATGAAAATATAAGAGAAAAGACTTTTATTTACATTTATGTATTTATATGAATTTATTTTATATAATACATAAATGTATAAAATTAATATAAATTAATTCTCTTACTATTTTAATAATTTGACTTTTTATAATGATAGATTATTTAATTCTGAATCCAACAAAACAAATTTGACTTAATTTGGAGTTATATTTTGAAAGTTATGATTTTTACAAATTTATAGAATTTTTCTGGAATTTTTCTGAATTTATATTGATTTATTTTCGATTTTTTTAAATGTTTAAAATAATAAAAAAAATGCAAAAATTAGTTCGTAATCGCGCGGGCCACGTGGACGCGACTTGGCACGCAAGGCCACGTGGACGCGTGCGATGGCCTGCGTGGCAGGCGAAGGTGACACGTGGACCGGATATTAATTTAATTGTCATTTATCATATAAAGTTTATGGGTCCCTCGTGTATAAGGGGACGAATTTTCAATATCTCTAATATCACGTATAATATATAGGCGTCGTTTTCTCTTTATTTTACCCGCGTGGGACTAAAGTCCCGTTCGATGTTACCTGTGCAGGACGCGTGGCGAGATGTCGTGCGTCGGATCAGAATCACGATCATCGGGCGGCGTGGATTCGGTGAACTCACGATCCACGGGATCAAGTAAATCAACACGTGCGTGATAAATTCACTTAAGTGAATTAATCACCAACGTTTATCGCGATCGATCTACGATTGAATCTCAGCCACAAGATCACGATCTGACGTTCAATAAACGACGCATCGTTCCGATTGAATCACGTGCGATCGTGATCGTTGATCTGATACGACGCTTCATCGGACGGTCCACGATCATTTTCGCCATTATAAAAGACGTTCTTCGTGCGACGAGAAGGTGTTCGCGATCATTTCTCAAATTCTCCTTGTAGAAAACTCCAAATTGCGCGCCGTTTGTTCGAGAGCGTTCTTGACCCATTTCCGCTTCCAATGAATGCTCAAGATCAAAATTTGATTGAAAGAGAAGGGCGAATTTACATCTTGAACTCCATCTTCGTCTTCGAAAATTTCGGAATGAATAGCCTTGCATCCGGCGATTAATTGGATCATTTCGAAGGCTACTTTGGGTTAGGTTGCGTAAATTCTTCATAATCTTTCGTCATTTAGTGTTAATTTTAGTTTTAGAATCATAGATTTAGTTTAATTTAGATTTAATTTCGGTTTTAAATCGTTTTTCGAAACGAAATTATCTCCTATCTTCAAAATTCGATTTCTCTTCGAATTCTTATCCAAATCACCTGATTTTTTATTATGTGGATTCGATTTTGAGTTATCTTTCTTAATATACTAAAACGCCCAATTTCTAACCTCACTTCATTGTCCGATTTGACCGAATTTCAAGAGTATCTCTCAAAAATCCCTAATTCTCCGTGGATTCGACCCTTAATTACCATTATACTAATTAATTGCTTTGATTAATCATAAATTGATAAGATTAGGACTTTATTTTGACACTAATTCGTGTGCATTCAACGACCATACGATTTAGTCTCGTCATGATCCACGATGAAATGTCCAGATTTCGCCACGTTGCGCTTGAAGAAGAGGCGTCATTTGATTTCATCTATTCGATCTTCACCAGACGATCGCAATGAATCCACGTGTCCATCGGGCGCATTTAATCTCGATCGTTATAACTCCTCAGATGAATGGTTGAGATTAAATTGCTTTCAATTGAATCGTCGCCTAATTAAATGTTGCCACGTACCCCCGCGAGTAAATGAAATCTAACGATCACAAATTAACCGCGCTATCAGACGTCTTCGTTGCACCACGTCATCTGTAACTAAAAACAAACATAAATAGTCCTACATGGAATAAATCATGACATTTCATTTCGTATATAGCATGTGAAAGCTTAATAGGTTACCGTAAATCCGTTAAGGATGCTTTAACCCATTATTCACTCTCTCTCGCACACGTGTGCACACACACGCACATGTGCGCACACATGCGCACACGCAGTCACTTACGCGCACACATGTCACACCCGCATACACACGCATTGCCATGTGGCAACGCTTCGCCATGTCAGTGCACAATTAAATAAAACATTTTTATTTATTTTTTTATTCTTTAAAAAATTGAAAATAGGTTTAAATAAAATTCAAAAATTTTTAGAAAATTTGTTAAAATTAGAAAATTCATAATTTTCAAAATAGAACTTCAAAATAATCCAAATTTATTTTTTTGGATCAGAAATTGAATTATCTATCATTATAAAAAGTCAAAATATTTACATAACATGAGAATTAATTTAATTTCAAAAATTCACTCGTTCGTCTTAGAAAATAAATTTAAATTTTTCCCTATCAAAAAACCAAAAATAAGAAATATTCAAATATTTATTGAGATCCATTGACCTTCATCCATGTGAATTCGATCTTGTCTCATGGTTGTTCAAGCCTCAACAAGTTTTAGGGAGTTGAGTAATTTTCTTTAAAATGTTATTTTACATTTTCAATGATTGTAATTTTACCGTTGTGAGGGATCAAAGTCAACTTATGAAGAGGCAAATGCGGCCAAATCAGATTTGTAGATGATCTACATTCTAGGAAAGTCAAAGGGGATCAACTTCCCTATGTCTAGGGAAGTTAGACCAAACTTAGCTTAATACATTTTTATGTTTAATATATTTTTAGAATTTCAAGGGCATTTCTTATAGTTATTGGGGGGGGGGGGGGTTATTGTCATTGAAAAATCGGACCCCTTTGACCCTTGACACACTTTAATCAAGAAATGGAGAGCAAAAATTTGTGTTCTATGGATGAACAGGTTTACTCTTAATGCCCTCAGACCCTTAAGAGCACGCATATAAAATCCAAAGTGTCTCTCCTCCCTATATGGTGTCTCTCTCATAATATCAGGCGAAAAAGAGGAATAGGGGAGAGGATCAGGCCCTAGTTTAGCATTTTATGATGTTAAAGCTTGTAGCGGAGGTGAGATTGAGCAAATAAACCATGATCAAAGCAAGTCTTGCACCATTCAACTCATCACTAACATCGAAAGAGGCATTCTTTTAAGGATTCAGATCAATTCTCTCTTATAATCAACTCCATAAATAGTTTAGAGCCTATATTTTTAATTTAGTAGCTTTATCATCATTTCATTAGAAAATTCTCAAGCATTTATCATTCACTCTTGAACCCTTCCTACCGCCAATCCATCATCCTCATTTTCATCTCCTCATCTAAACTCTAATTCCTCTATGACCAAAACTTTTTGTTTTAGAGGTTTAGTGATGAATGATGACATGTGAGGTCATTGAAACACACGATCTTCGATTAAAAATATTTATAATTCCAAACTCACGATGATTAAAAATCAAAAATCAAGTACATCGATGGGATCACGTCGAATCCACAGATAGCACGGTTGACTTTATGAGTCTATAGTTGTCTCTCTTATTATGTCTATGTATTCCTTCTATCTATATATATATATATATATATATATATATCCAAAAACTGAAGTTTAAATAGTCATTTAGAGCTATCTATCTATTTAGATATCTATATATCTATGCCTCTACTGTGTGTATTTATCCAGAAATCCAGGTCTTTATAGATCTAATCCTATATATGTCTATGGACATATCATATATATAGATCTATCTTACAATTTCCAAACCTCTACATAAATAATCATAACTCTAGATAGAAATATATCTAAACCTCTACATATCTATAGATATAAGCTATTTTTATATACACATATATATGCAGAAATCTAGATAGGAATGTAGCAAAACCTCTCTATCTCTCTATGCATACATACATACGTACATACATACACACACACACACATATTCTGCTGTTATATTTAATCAGAAATTTAGACATGGATACATCTACAACTCTATAAAAGTATAGCTATATCTTGCAGATTTGTCCATGGATAAATCTTGATTTTGAACTGAAAACTAATATAATTTTTATCCTAAAATCCTATTACTGAAATAACTCATCAATTTACCTCTAATCAGCTCTTGAATCAGCTCAATTTAGATTTCAAATACAGAAATCTAACAAGCTGGTAATGGCCTTTGATAAGCCTTTTAAAAGCTTTCAATCATGTTTCTGAGACAGATCTAGTCAGATTACTCAGCAGGTTTTGATTTGAGCTGATGACTGATTTTAATCAAACATGATAATTGGAGTCTAGTAAGACCTTTAGACAATCTAAAGATCAATCTTATTAATGCCTAAAATAGGCTTGTAAACCACCTAAATGATAGCTAAAGCATATCCCAAATATATCTGAAAGATACCTTCATCTTCGAGGTATTTCTTGAGACAGAGCGAGAGCTGGGCAATTTCCAGCCTTGATGAGAGAGGGCTGAACAAACTTTTTTGTTTAGCCTTGATGAGAGAGGGATAGGAGATTTCTGTCTGGCCTTGAAGAAAGAGGACTGGGCAATTCCTGTCCAGCCTTTATGAGAGAGTGCTGGACGCTTTCTTCTTCAACCTTAATGAGTGAGGGCTGGGCGATTTCTTCTTCAACGTTGATGAAATGTACCTCTGACCGATTTCTCCGGCAGATTGAAGGAAAGAGAGAGGGGGCTGATCAGTTTGCTTCAGAAGCCTGAAAGAGAGAGAGAGAGAGAGAGAGAGAGAGAGAGAGAGAGAGAGAGAGAGATCGGTCTGATTGGTTTTCTCCAACAGCTTGAAGTAGAACGATTCTTAGAGAGCTTCTCCCCTTTTTGCGTATCAGGGAGAGTTTGATGCCAAGGAAGAGAGGGATCCATTGAGAGCTGCTCGCACTCCAGAGGGAGACATAGACAGATACACAGAGAGAGAGAGAGAGAGAGAGAGATCGCTCTTTTCAGTCTTTCCCATTTTAAAGTTCTCTTCAGCTCTAACTCCCAATTTATTAATTCACAATTTTGTCATTTAGCTATGTTGCTAGAAAATGGAAGATTCATTAGATAGAACTAACAAATTGCATAAAAGAAAACAAAGCATAGCCTTAAATATGATAAATCATACATATAATAAATCTCAATGTAGGCTGATAAAATAATATATTAATAGAATAACTTAGAGGATATATATATATATTCATTAATACTCTCAAAAGGGGTATATTCTAGGGTACCATCTAGAGTATTTTCTCTCTTCAACTTTATTTATTTATTTCTCTCTTGTTTTAATTTTGATTTGCTTCAAATTTGATTAATTGGAAATACTTTAACCGTCATTCCTAAATATTACATTTTTATTTTTGGATTTCACTGATTTTAAATAAGTTTCAATATTATCCTAATTCTCCATTTATTTTGACCCCTACAAATTATAATGTTGAAGTCAACGTTTATCACCCCTTATAAAAGTAGGAAGCACTCATCCAGACATGTCCAGGCTCAATTAAAAGGTGCTGTCGTATGCCAGAGTGCAACGGTCACTAATTTCAATAATCAAGATAGATAAAGTAAAAAATGAAGAAGATTCTTCACCCCTTTAAAATGTTACACCGCTGTTGGAGACGTCTCCCTTCCTCCCTTGGGAGCCGACCTCGAAGCCGTTCTTTTAAAAGACTCCACCAAGTAGTAGTACCAAATCCCCAGGAAGACGCTGGTGAGTGCCAAGACAGCGCCGCCGGCGGACCACCCCTTGATGGAGGCTTCACACGTCTCAAAGCCTGACAAAACTCTTGGTCTGTTCAAAGCAGCGGCCACGAGAAGCAAGAATTCCCCACCCAAGAAGGAAAACCTGAGGACACGGCAATGAGCAGCCATTCTCAGAATTTGAGAGGATAGAAAAACTGAAAGTTTTGCTCGAATCAACTGCGTAAAAACAGTACCAGGAGAAGAATAAGGTGGCCCACGCGACTTTCACGCTTCGACCAGAGGCGTCAGCCCGCTTTGTGCAGCACATGCAGCCAGCAAAGGCGTGGACGAAAAGTTGCGCTACAAGGAGAAGGGCTGCAGCAGTCCCCCCGAAGTTAGTTGCCGGCGTGTGTGGATACTTGCATAAATCATACGGTATTATGCCCCCGGACTGCAGAGAGAAAACATGAACGACCCTTAGGTTCATCTCGAAAAAGAAAAATTAGTTCAAACACTGAATAAATTAGGTTCAGCCGAAATGCTAGAGAAGCAGATGTAGTAGACCGTCTCTCTTTCTATAGAATAAGGGATTAAGGGGGAACCGGGAGACTGACCGTGATCCTCGTTCCTTCTGCAGCGAAACCAAAAGCGGCGGCCAGGATCGCGAGAAGACCGGACACCGCGATTACTATTTGAGCTTTTCTGTCCATCATTTCTCTCTCTCTCTTCCTTCTGTCTGTCTCTCTCTTCCTGTAGCGCTGAGGGCAGGTTCTTCCGGGAATTTATTCTAATCTAAACCGGACACGGTCAAGGCGATCGGCCGATAAGGGAGGGATACATGGTCAAGACGTATACGAGAGAGAGAGAGAGAACACGGAACTGACAGCGATAGACTAGTATACCATTTTTTTAATAATGACAGCTGTCTTCCGCGTCCCAGTACTTATTCAACGTCAACGAATTGTCGTAGACACGAAGGTGACGATGAGAAATAGGCCCAGCAGTGCCGCTTTCTAGGCACGCGGCATTCGGCACGCGACATAACTTTATCCCATTGACCGAGAAAAGTAAGCATCAGATCGTCTGACTCGATCCAAAAGGGCCAATCCTCTTTCTCTCTCGCCCTCTTCCTCGTTAGGGTTCGCCTACCGTCATCCGGTACTGGTATCTGCCTATACCATCATCCTCTTACTGGTATCCAGTACCCGATAACGTCATCCAGTTCTGAATGACGGGTATCGGATTAAAGGGGAGTTCGGGTGCGGTACTGGATGCTTCCATTACCGATCAGGTACCGGATGACGGTACTGGATGACGGTATCCGGAGATACCGGTACCAGATGACGGTATTCTCCCGATACCGTGTTCCATAAAATGGAGTATTGGAGTCCGACCCGCAGTCCTCTTCCTTCCCCTCCACCTCCGAGGACATCCTCATCACCAGCAACGACTCCTTCGCCGCCTCCTCCCCTCTCTTGCTCTCCGCCAGAGTCTTCTCCGAGCGCTCCACCTACAGCTTCTTCCTCTCCCATCCAGGCTTCCACTGGCTCCGCCTCCACTTCTACCCTCTGCATCACCCAACCTACAATCTCAACGGCGTCGTTTTTACCATCACCACTGACTCCGTCGTCCTCCTCCGAGACTTCTCAGCCCCGGAATCCACCCCTCTCGTCAAAGAATACCTCCTCCCTCTCCAAGGTGACGACTGCACCAAATTGAATCAGCGGTTCAAGAAACATGATCTGGGATGGCATGTATTTATGACTACAGTAGCCATGGATGTCGGTATCGGTATCGATTTCGATATCGATATCCGGTATTGACATCCAACGCTAGCCGTTAGCGGATGCCGGTATCGGATGTCGGATGTCGGTATCGGGTACTGGATGTCGGTATCAGTTTCCGATATCGACATCCGATACCGGCATCCGCTAACGGCTAGCGTTGGATGTCAATACCGGATATCGATATCGAAATCGATACCGATACCGACATCCATGGCTACTGTAGTCATAAATACATGCCATCCCAGATCATGTTTCTTGAACCGCTGATTCAATTTGGTGCAGTCGTCACCTTGGAGAGGGAGGAGGTATTCTTTGACGAGAGGGGTGGATTCCGGGGCTGAGAAGTCTCGGAGGAGGACGACGGAGTCAGTGGTGATGGTAAAAACGACGCCGTTGAGATTGTAGGTTGGGTGATGCAGAGGGTAGAAGTGGAGGCGGAGCCAGTGGAAGCCTGGATGGGAGAGGAAGAAGCTGTAGGTGGAGCGCTCGGAGAAGACTCTGGCGGAGAGCAAGAGAGGGGAGGAGGCGGCGAAGGAGTCGTTGCCGTAACAGATACCGGTATCTGAACGGGCGAACCCTATTCCTCATCTCTCTCCTGCTATCTATTCCCTCTCTCGCCCTCTTCCCCATCTCTCTTCTGCTATCTATTCCCTCTCTCTCTTCTCCATCTACTTCCTGCACGTTCTCTCTCTTCCCTCTCTCTTTTCTCCATCTACTTCCCTTTCTCACTCTCTCTCCCTATCTACTTGCCGCACGTTCTCTCTCTTCCCCATCTACTTCGATCAAGTTCTCTCCCTCCCCATATACTTCTGGCACATTCTCTCTTCCCCATCTACTCCCCCCTCTCTCTCTCCCACGGAAATGGAGTTCCCGCCAGGCAGCATCCCCCCCCTCTCTCCTGGCGGAAATGGCGTTATGCCGGCAGTAACCCCTTCTCTCTCTCTCTCTCACTTTTTCACTCTCTCGCGGCAGAAATGTAGTTCTGCTGGCAGCAATCCCTCTCTCTACCTCGAAAATGGACTGTCAACGAGGCAGCAACCACTCTTTCTCTCTCTCTCTCTCTCTCTCTCTCTCTCTCTCTCTCTTTCTCCAAACGCAAATGGAGTTCCCCTGGCAGTAGTCACTCTCACTCTCTATCCACTGGCGGAAATGGAGCTTCGCTAGCAGAAACCTCCCTCTCTCTATCTATCTCCCGGCGGAAATGGTATTCTACCAACGAGATTGGGAATTAGAAGAAGCAACACCTCGTTCTCTTAGAGATCGTCGACTTCTATGGATTGACAATCTGTCTATTGACAACATCGACGATGCACGACATAATTTGTCGATCGCATTGTCAACTTTACGTTGATCGATGTCGATCGACCGAAGTCGACCATCCCTTATTGGGAAGAGAGGGAGATCTAGGGTTGCGCGATCATGATCGAGTCGCCGATCTGATCGTCGCGCATCGATCGATCGATCGGCGATCAGAGAAAACTTGATTTTGTGATCGATCGATGAAATCACCGTGATCGATGAAATAAATAAATTTCTTGAAATTGCGGTTGTCTGGAAATTAAATCGCTCTCTCGCGCGTGCCCTCTTTTGCTCTCTCCCACTCCATCGCGCTCTCTTGCTCTCTCTCCTCTCAGAAATTTCTTCGTCCGAAGCTCTCGTGCTTCGTCAGATGCTCTCGCACTGTCTTGCTCTCTCCTCTTAGAATCTCTTCATTCGAAGCTCTCTTGCTTTGTCAGAAAGCTCTGCGCTGTCTTGCTCTCTCCTCTCAGAATCTATTCGTCCGAAGCTCTCTTGCTTCGTCAGAAGCTCTCACGCTCTCTTGCTCTCTCAGAACCTTTGAAAGCCTCTACTTCTTCATCGCCGCTTCTTCATCGCCACGTTCATACTCTGCACATTTCCAGTGAGCCTCTGTTCTGCATAATTTTAAATTTTAAAATATATAATGGTGGCGTACGACCCCCGTCGCCACCAAGGCATGACACTACGGCGCCGGAGGAGCCGACACCCGCGCGCGTCCAGCCCCCTCGACAGGCAAAGACGAAGGCCACCGTGTTTCACTACACCAAGTGAGGACCTCATCTCGCCACGACACATTTCACAGGGTTTGCGCGCGCGTGGAGTTATCTTTCCCGTCTTTTCTTTTATTATGAACTTTATTAGCCCGCACGTGTTTAAGCGGGCCTTTGCATCTCTTCTTCCTTCTCTTTTAGGCCGTTAGGTGGGTTCTCTCCTTTTCGGGATCCCATTCGTGAGGCCATTTTCCTTTGTGAACCTTTAAATTTCTATGAGTATGTTTAGGTGTGGGATGTGGGCCTCAAGTGGGCCCTTTCCTCTCTCGGCCCACTATGGGCTCTATAAGAGGGGAAGGGACCCCCCCCACAAACCCTAGCCGTCATTTGAAGAAAGAAAGGAGTGTTCTCCCTCTCAAGTGGCTGCTCAAGGGAGATCTAGGAAGGAGACCAACCGCCGCCTCCGCCGCCGTCACCGCCGCCGCACCCCAACGTGCCGCCACCGTGCCCGCCGCCGAAGCCGCCGCCTCCCCTTGCCTTGATCACGTGTATCCTCGCGCAGCTCTCCCTTCGCCGCCGCTGCTGCCGCCGCCTCAGGCCGCCGCCGCCGCCGCCGCTGCTTCCGAGTTGCTGTGCTGCTACTTTTCCCCTCCACGAACCCCGTCCCTTCCAGTTCGCATTTTTCTATTTTCCGTCCACCCCTGCCTGCCCCCTTCTCGACCACGGATCTCCTTCTCCCTCCAGAGATTTCTCCCCCCCTCTTCCGATCACGACTCCCTCCCGTACACCATCGTCGTCATCTCTCTTCCCCCAGCCACAATCGCGACTTACCCTTCAACCCACGAACGCCCGCCGTCCGAAATTCCATCGGACGCTTCGTCTCCTCTGCCCAAATTACGAAATCATCGTTTATCCAAATTCCCCGCCTGGCCCCCCTCGCCTACCCGCAGCCTCCTCGATTCCGTGCTCCCCTACCTGCTCTCTCCGACAAACACCCCACTTCACCTCCTAGCACCCCGTCGCCCCTTCCCCGTCGCCATCATCCTCATCCCCGCGACATTCCTTCGCCCTCGAAATCCCCTCACAAAAAATCACCAATCGCTATCCCACTCCGTCGTCGCCCTCAAATCCCTCCCTCCGTCCTTGACTTGTTCGGATCGAGACGTCCCCGAATATCCCGTCGTCTCCTCTTCCCGCCTTACGACTGCCCTGATACTCCATCAACCACGAGACTCGGAGTCGTTAATTCACGCCCGCCTGCAATCCCAAAAAAAAACCGTGCTCGGCCTCCCGCCCTCGTCCAGCGACCTTCTCCAACTTTTCTCTAGTCCCGCCGCGAGACGACGAAGTCAATTCTAATCGGAATTTCCAGCCGGACGACGCGCCGCGTCCCATTCTCTGCCCGACCGCCTTCTCCAACCTTTTTTTTCCCCACGCCCAGCCCCCGCAACTTCACCAAATTTTCCGCGCGACCACTCCCTGTCACGTCACCTGGGATTAACTTGCAGAATACAATCCGTAGACGTGGTCCTCACCGCGGGATTCCGCTGTACAGAATCTTGGCATACATCGTCCCCCCTCGCGCCGACCGGGCTCGCGCCCCGCAGGTTAGGCACACATTCCCCTTTATTTTGTATCGAAGTCTATATTTCCTTAAGTATTTCCTGCACCGTCTCCGCCGCCACCGGGAATTAGTATAGGTGAGTGTTTAGATGAAATTGATAGGGTTCAGACCGTGGTCCAACCCGTCGGGTTGATTGTTGAGCTCCCCTCGATGACTCACGGCCCAACGCCCGTGAGGACGTGGATGGGAAGGAATCCCGGGCTGACACTACTCAGCGCACCCTAGGACCCTTGGAGACGACGTCCGGGACGGTTGCCTGCTTGATTGCATCATCAGTTTATTTCATCATATTAGAGTCCCCCCCTAGTCCACCCCTAGTATCGCGGTGTTCAATTGGCCTCGCACCTGGTCCTGCATCATATAACCTTGTTTGTCCCTCAATTTTGTCCATCGCTTCTTTGTCCCTCAATTTCACATCTACCTTATTTGAAAATTATTTCCCATGTATGAGTTTTTATATGATCATCTTTCTCCCATCTTTTAATTTTCTCAATCAGAACCTAGGATTTATGAATCTAGCGCAAGAGGTATGAATTTTTACTTTTTTTCCATTTTCATAAAAGAAATTTCTAGTCCAAGTTAGGGTGAGCTGAACATCACAGCTTCCCGATGGTTGACACTATGTTTTAATGCCTTGTTGCGTGGAATGATATTGTGAGTCAACACGGCCATTGCATTGACTTGTCAACCCTGCCATAACTCTTATCTCCTTTATGCATGTCTCTCATCGATGTCTAATTTTACTGCGAAAACCCATCTTTTAATGATTTTGATTTCCCAAATTTCTTGTAATCTTACTGTTTTTATATATTATTTTAGATATTCTAATGCTCATTAATTTTCCATTTAATATCTACTTTCATTAATATGATCTTAATTGCTTCTTTTTTAGATCACAACTTATTTAGAGGTTGAGATGAATGAAAATAACAATAGTGGTTCAAATTCTATCGAACTGAATGATGAGGCCACCAATTCAATTGAAAGCGAAACACAAACAAGCAGCATTAATCCAAGAGCATCGAATGTTTGGAAATACTTTGTCAATGTTGACATAAATGAGTACATGTGCAAAATTTGCAAGGAGAAGAATCCCCATTATAGCACAATTATTAAGAAGAATGCGCATAGCAGCACTACTAACTTTTGGAGGCATCTAGAAATCTTTCATGCAACCCTTCATGATAATCTAAAGGGAAAGTCGTCGGGCAAAAAACAAAGATCAACTATTGACCTAATGTCGTCTTCATCACAAAAGAAACAATATTACACAAGAATAACATTCGAAAAGACAAAGGAAATGATTGGGAGGTTTATCTATAAGAAAGATCAGCCATGGCTTGTTGTTGAAGACCCAGATTTTTGGAATCTCTTATGTTATTGTGCCCAGATGGATTTGAGGATACCAATGAGGAGAACTGTCCGAGATCATATCCAAGAAACATTCGTCAAGGAGAAGACAAAGCTAAAAGAAATACTTTCAAGCGTGCGACGAGTGTCATTAACTATCGATGGTTGGACAACAGATAACCACATTTCTTTATTAGGCATCACCGTTCATTGGATCAATAATGAGTGGATGTTACGAGAGCGCGTATTGGCCCTTGAAAAGCTCGAGGGTGAGCATTCTGGAGTACTTGGCTAAAGTCTTGTGAACGGTATTGAAAGAATTTTCTTTGGAGAAGAAGGTACAAATTTTAACTTTTTGTTATCATTGTTGTCTTCAATTATTAATTATTGTGAGAAATATGTTGGGATGCAGGTATGTTCGATCACAACAGACAATGCAAGTAATAATGCTACAATGATTGATGAACTCATGAAGACAATGTCTCACATCAATCCATTATTTGATCGTAAATGCCACATGCCATGCTTAGCGCATGTCCTTAACCTAGCAGTTCAAGATGGCCTAAAAGAGTTAAAGACCACTGTTGACGAAGACACTTCCGCATCGTGCACATCAAGTTCAAAGTCTTTGGGAGATGTTGTAAGTCGCGTGAGGAAGATCGTCAAGGTAATTCATTCGTCACCTGCCCGTGTGGAGAAATACAAACAATTTTGTCATGACTTAGGGATGTCTTCAACTAGTATGCCAAACTTAGACAACTCAACCCGTTGGAACTGCACATATGATATGCTTAGCGAAGCGTACGAGAAGAGAACGGTACTCAAAAAGATGGCCATGTTTGTCTTGATAGCCAACTATTTGATCTCCAACGAAGAGTGGCAGTTAGTGTCTGACTTTACTACTGTTCTAGAGCCATTCCGGGATGTCACGCAACTCTTATGTCACTCAAAGCAAGTTATTGCATCTACCGCTCTTCTTCTTGTTCGAGCAGCCCTTGAGACGATGAAAGAGCATGAAGAGTGTCTTCAAGAAGGTCGACTCTTCCCTCAAGGCATCATCCTTGATTATATGCAACGTAATTCGATAATCTTCGCATGTATGGCAATGACAGATAAGTTGTCAAAGTATGAGAAAAGGTTGCAAGGCAGCAATGCGTTTGCCATGGCCACAATACTAGATCCGCAACAGAAATTAAATTATATTCCAGCTTGCGATCATGAAAATTTGAAGGCCGACATCTGTGAAGCATTAAAAGAGGTGCAAGACAAGGGTAATTGAGATATCCTACATATCACTGAAACAATTGGGTCGGATGTAGTTTCCTTAGATATTTTGAAGGGCAATGGTAACAAGATTCTCTCTAGGGTTGGTCGAATGACAAAACCTACCGCCTGACGAGACGAGACTGCGAGGTCGTCGATTTCACGCGATATCACGTCAAAAATTAGTCCGAACTTACCAATTTGGGGAATTAAGAGAGAATTGAGGGGTATAATGGTAAATAAGGGTCGAATCCACAGGGAATTTAGGTATTTTCGAGATATCTTTTAGAATTTGTTCAAATTGGACGATGAATTGAGGCGAGAAATTAGGGCAAATGGTGTTTTTAGAAAGATAAGTCAAATATCTATCCGTGGAATCAAAAATCGCTCGATTTGGATTAGTAATCACGGAGAAATCAAAGATGGAAGTGAGATGAAATTTTCGGAATCACGAAAAACACAAATTGAAATTAAAATGGAATTAAACTTAAATTGAAGTTCTAATCCTAAAATTGATGATACATGACGATAGATAAGAGGATAAACTTGTTTTCTAACCCGAGATAACGATCAAATCGATCCAATTGATCGCCGGATCGACAACTATTCATTCCGCGAATTCAATCGTGAACATCGATGTTCAAGAGACAAATTCTCCTCGCACGATTGTTGAAATCTCTCTTATAAACACTCCGTGGACACGATTTCGAGTCTAGAAGCGATAACAAGAGAGAGATTCAAGAGAGAAGGGGTTTAGATGCGTCGATTAAGAGAAATATCTCAAGAATACATAGAACGACAAAGAACTCGTCTATTTATAGGGCGAAATGAAGAGAGCCGTTCGATTGATGCGTTAAGGCTTCATCAACGGTCCAGATGCGTTTTGTAACGGTGAACCGTTACGATTGAAGATAGGCCTTCTGATCTTGAATGGACGCTGCCGATTTGATCTTGCGATATGCGTTATAAAACGCGTGAAAGCTCGTCTGTTAGATCGCGATCTAATGCTTTGGATGCGTTTGATCGCGTGAGATCTGGACCGTTATAACACGGCTTTTAAGACACGTGCTTTGATGATCTCCGGTGGTCCACTCGTCCACGCGATGGAGGCTTGTGATGCTGCCACATCGCATCTGATCCGACCGTTATAATAACGCCTTTAAGACACGTGCGTTGATCTCTGATCCGTGGACCGCGCTCACGCGATCGACGGACGAGATCTCGTGTGCCGCCCAATCCAACGCTCCGCACGCGTCCACGTCACCTGAAAGGTAAATACAAAGTGTGGATTAGTCCCACACGGTAATAATTTTTGAAAACCGTCGGGTTTATAAGACCCGACGGTTTAATGGGTTAATACCCTTCCCATCTAGGGAAGGCTGAAGACCCATTTTATGTATATATGTAATAATAAATAATATAAATATAATGCACCACGTAAGCACTGCACGGGTCCACGTGGCTCTGCCACGTGGCCTTGCGTGCCACGTCGCACCCGCGTGGGACCCGCGCGCTTTTTGCAATTTTTTATTTATTTATTTTAATCTATTTAAATCGGAAAAAATCCAGAAAAAATCCCTAAAATTGTAAAAATCATATATTTTAAAATAAAACTCCAAATTAATCCAAATTTCTTTCATTTGATCTGAAATTTAATTATCTATCATTCTAAAAATTCAAAATATTTAAATAACAAGAGATTTAATTTATATTTAAAAAATACACTCATTTCCTTAAGATTTTAAGTTTAGAAATTTAAATGAATGTTTATAAAAATAATTTCTCTTATTATTTAACTTTAAAAACCACTTATAATCTGAAGTAAAGATAGGCTCTAAAATTATTTATCCTTAATTTATCATAATTAACCCTAATTTAGTGTATTTTGATATTATAACATAAATTTGCATGAAATAATAGAAATGCACTCAAAGTATGATAACATGCACATAAATATAATGTTTTATGCCTTAAATTGCATTAATAATCATGTTTTATCATGTTAAGATTGCGTGTTATCACCGCCGTGCATCCAATCTCTTACATTCATGAGCTTCATGCATACCTTCAGCAAGCGACCATGGAAGAAGATGCATTGACATGGTGGAAAGTGTTGGGATCTTAGGTCGATAAACTTTCCGAAATTTTGATCAAAACATCAAATGCAGCGGAAAAATATTGAATCAAACATTCAAAATACCGAGCCACCAAGAACAGATGATCATATCATCTAGTATGTATGAGAAAACATACTTACAGGGATTCCTTGAAGGAGTTCTTGAAGCTATTCAAGTGTCTAGCCTCTAGCGGTATCCACACGGTCTCCGGATGGTTGGATCTCCTCTTCAAAGCTCTTCACCAAGAGAGAAAGAGAAGAAAGGAGAGAATTCTCACAAGGCTTGCATGGGCACCTACAGTTGTGGTCGTTCTCCCCCTATTTATAGACATTTGGAATGAGGTTTTTTCATAAAAACCCTCATAATTATGTCTATATCCACCAACATCTATAAACCTTTTGTGTGTGACCCTCTAAGTCCATATATCTCACTAGTTAATAACTCTATAGACCAAATAACACCTTATTGGTCAACCTTAATTAATTATCCATATCCACATATAGATTAATTAATCAAGGATCGATTTAACCCAATCGATACGTTGAGTTTCCAGCCCGTTGGGTTCCAAGCTACACCACGTACTCTAGGAGATATGGAGTATGTAAGAACTCACTTATGGAACCTTCCCGTCATTGGTTACCATGTATGTATAATCCTTCATCCACATTAGACTCATGAATGACTTAGGGTATGGTCAACTGTCAAACCCTAATCGATCACTCAAGTTAGTACTGATGCGTGTAGAAATCATCGAGAACTCCTTCTTCGATATTTCTACTACCTTGGCCAAGGATTTCATCGCATCTCATTCCTTTGAGTCAATCTCCTCAAATACTGAGGGTGGATGATCCCATCTTGACCACACAATCATCTTCGCGGACTTCATGTCGTATCTAATATATGACGTTTTATATATCCCGTGGCTAGGGACTCGTAAGTCATAATCAAAACACGATCATCCATCCACAAGATGTCTTTGGTGTCTCAAGTCAAAGGACCACATACACAATCATGACATGAATCAACCTAATTGACAGTTAGGTATAATACCATTCAGGGATTCATGCGGATCAATTCAGTGAACTCTTTCTCCAAAAATCACCTACTATATATCCTTAGTGTCTCCACACCGATGGCTATAGGATCGGCCATACTCATCATATGAGTTGGATTAGATAGTGCTATTCTTTCCGGATAATTTGATGTCCTTCTCGAGTGTCCCACGAATAGGAATATTTAGAACATATGTTTAAAGACTAGTGATCACTATATTATGATCTCCTCATAATTTACATAGTCATTGCACATGCTCATGGACTTCATTGCAAACATCACACAAAAATGACAATGAATGAATTTCATTTCAATGAACATAAACAAGATACATGAAAGTGTGATTGGCTTATAGGCCACATAATATCCATCAGAAAGTTGCTAGCTATCGAGCATATCCAAAGATTTCCATCCTCGCGAAAGACTTTCTCTCGATATGTGCAACTAGTGCCCCGGCAGAGAGGTTCTTCTCCTCAGGCCGAGGGATCATCACTTATACGAGGTCAAGATTGAACACCGAGAGTATATCCGCTTTAATGACATTGAAGTGTTGCTTACAACAAGCAAGATTCGAAGATAATAAATTTGTTGACAAAGACGATGAGCTTGATATTATCAATCAGGAAGCCTTTGAGTATGTGGGGGCAGATGATGATGACTCATAATTGATGTTAATTCTTCATAATATTGGAAATGAACAATGGATCCTGTTTTTAAAGTTTTAATTGTTTATTGTATATGGCTATTGACGTGTCATTTTCGTGCGTCGTTAAAACACAAATATGATGGTCAAACAAAATTTATAAAACCGAAATCACAAAGACAAGATATAATAATCAAGTATTAGGTAAGTATCGGGTCGATCCACAGAGAGCAGGGTTGACTTTAATAGCAGAGTTGACTTGGTCAAACTTAGGTTTAAAAGAAGTTTAAAATAAGAGAAAATAAGATTTAAGATATAGAAATGATATAAATAAGGTAAATAAGAAGTTTTAATATTTGAAATCTCGGATTTGACAGAGAAAAGTCAAAAGTCAAAGTCAAAGCGTTGACTTTGACCAACAGTAGGTGTTCTGTAAAATCAGAGAATCAAACAGAGTCAGAAGATTACGAAAATTAAATATTTAGAAACTAGAGAGAAAATGGAATTTATTGATATATATTTCATAATTTTTGGATAAGAAATCGATTTATTATGAATTATTGAAAATCAATGATCAGAAAATCTCCGAAATGAACACCTCAGAGGAAATCTTCAAATTGAATGCCCAAATGAAATCCAAATCTTGTAATTTATATGTAAATAGAAAGCTAAGAACCACAGGAATCCAACAAGATAGAAATTATCAAATTCTGATTTGTTGATAAAAAGTAATTAACCCCGAAAGTCAAGGTTTGACTTCTGATGAAAGATGAACAGTCCGTGGTCAAACGTTAAATTTAAGGGTCAAATGAACTCGGAATTTGATGAATTTGCTATCCACGGAAAGCTGATGAAAAGAGGAATCCAATGAGACTAAAATCAAGTGATTTAGAATTATAATCAGAGAGATATCCTATTTTCAAAATCAGAAAAATTTCAGACCAAAATTTGGGGAAAATGAAGAACACTATGAACTAATTTGCAAAATTAAACTTCTAAATCTAATAAAAACTCAAATTACCTCTTGATAATCGATTGAATCTCACTACTAACCCGATTGCCACGAGAATTAATCTCCAATTTCCGCGAATTAGAGTGAATTTGCTCGGGTCCTTTCTCACGGACTTTCGGAATTCAAGGGGAAAATTCGATGAAATCAAGGAGGAATTCTTGATCAATCCCGCTCCAATCCCTTCGGAATTGAGTCTAAACGCAGGGGGAACACGATGAACTAGAGATCTTCCTCGAAACTCGCTTAATTTCTTCACGAGTCGATCAAAAGTTGAAGAACAAAGAAGGGAAATACATGCTTTTAAAGAGGGAAATTGGCCCGATGAGCATGGGCAATTGACGCGTTCGTGGGGGCGGTTTTCAAGCGTCGTGGAGGCGCTTCCTTGGGCCTGGGTCGTGGCTTCAATTCCGCGGAGAACGAGCTTCAATTTTTCTTCGAAAAAGGCATGATTTTCGGCACGATCGGGCCGCGATAGGGCCACGATCGGGCCACTATCGCGCTGCGATCGGGCCATAATCTTCATCTTGGTCGATCGTCGGTCGTCGTCCGGTCGTCTGGAGGCGATTCCGCCGCTGAAGGAGCAACGATCGCGGCTCGATCGCGCCGCGATCGCGGTTCGATCGGGCCGCGATCTTGGAGTTCTTCTAGAACCCCTCCACGTCGTCCGATCGATCATCAGGCGACTGGAGGGTCACGATCGCGCGATCGCGATCAACTCTCCTCGTCCGTCCGATGGTGATCCAACCATTCTGATGAGACGCGCCGCCACCTGTCTAAAGAAAATAAATTAATCGGTTAACTGTAGGTGGCCACGTCGTCGCATTCGATTTCAACGAATCTCGAGTCGCCACGTAGAACGGCAGAAACCGCGTTGCATTTAATGCACGCGGTTTCCTGCATTTAATGCAGCAGTGCGGCGCAATTAATGCGTCAGAAGCAGCGACCGTCGCCTCGTCCGTTACTCCTAAAAAAAGAAAACATTAAATGCATTTGTCCTATTAGTCGGGGAAAAAGACCGTCTTTTTTCATTGGTCCACGTGTCTCGACCGCTGCTCCTGAAAAAGAGAGACTTAAATGCGTTTTGTCCTATTAGGCAGTGAAAAAGGAAGTCTTTTTTTTCATTGGCCGCCGCCCTTCCTGACTGACATATCTCTAACCGAGACATGTCAGTCAAAACAAAACGCGTGCCCAATCATTGGGCTGACGTCGTTTTTGATTGCCCAATCATTGACGCGTGTCTCGATTTACTGATAAAGTTGACTGCGATCTCCGCCGTTCTGACTAAATCCAATGTCCGATAAGCGGCCACGTCACCTGCACTCGGTGAGTATCGTGTGGGACATAGTCCCACACGGAAGAAAAAATAGATATTGGCCCCTATAAATTAGGGGGCGGTAAACGCCTATTGCGTTACCCCCTAAAAACTAACCAGGGCCCACTAACCCGTGGGCCCTCCACTTACCAGCCTCTCTCCCACGTGGCGCCCCTCACGGGCGTCCGCGTGGCCTGTCCGCGTGGCACCCGGCCACACGTCAGCGCCGCACGCGCGCCCCGCGTGGGCCACACGCGTCCTGCCACGTGGCCTCAGTGCCATGTCGTAACGGCGCGGTGGTCCCGCGCGCCACGTCACCGCCTTGCCACGTCAGCCGATCGCCTGGGCCCCGTTTGCCACGTCAGTTACGCCTGCCAAGTCATCAGTCGGGGGCCTGTGGACAAAAATACCCCCCCTTTTTCGTGATTTTAACAAAGAAATTCATCTAAAAATCACTTTAAAATTCAAATAAAAATCAGAAAAAGGGCTAAAACTTTAGAAATTCATATTTCTCAAAATACAACTCCTTTTTAATCCAAATTTTCTCCATTGGATCACAAATTCTCTTCTTTTTAATATCATGTCAATTAAAATATATTTAGAATGAAGACATCAAGATGAATTAAAATTTACCTAAATCATTTTTCATTAAACACTTTAAATCATAAATTCATCTTGAAATTATCTTTCCAAATGTTTACTAAAGTCAAAAAAATCATTCCATAACAATGATTAACTTCTATTAATTTAAACAAAAGATTAATAATCTATTAAGCATGAAATTATCCCTAATTTATGCATAAATATCAACTTTAGTGAAATGACATGCCAATGGAGAAAATTCCTAAAAAGTATGATAACATGCATCATATTCATATAAAATAAGCATGAATATGAGTTAATAAAGATAAGAATTCAAGTTATAAATGCATGTTATCAGCTATCTTTTAACTTTTACTTCCATATCTATCTGAAATTTATTGAATAACTTTGTCAATACGTTTCAATTTTTCTAACTCACAGTGACATTTTAAACCTCGTCGGATGCTGGCTTGAGCCCGCCACTGTGAGATCTCTTTCTCTCTCTCTCTCTCTCTCTCTCTACTTTGATCCAACAAGCTCGCATTTTTCCCCTCTGAACAGAGTTGTTTTTTTGTTGCTCTTCTTTGTATGTTTTGCAGCTGCCCACGCAATTTGACATGGCATTGGTAAGAAGGTCAACTCAGTTCAATTGTTTGCTTTGCAGCTGCCCACACAATTTTACATGGCATTGGCAAGTGAAATATTGGAATCCTCAGTATATTCAGTCGTTGGTTAGTACTGAAAACAAAGACCAATGATTTTCAAATAGTATACTATCAATAGGAGTGTACTATTGACTATGAGGTGTCTAAGGAGGAGAATGCAATTGTATCTTCCAGCAAAAAAAAATATTTTTCTCCAATTCAATGAAGTATTTCCTTGTATTTCCTCATAGTAGTCTCAAAACTAAATTTTTTGTTGCTCTTCTTTGTCTGTTTTGCAGCTGCCCACGCAATTTTACATGGCATTGGTAAGAAGGTCAACTCAGTTCAGGCGCCTTCAACTCATTTGTTGGTTTTTGTGGCATTTACTTTTCCCTCAACAGATGTACACGACAACCATTGTGCTCTTAACAACACTTAATATATATTACAGACTGACGAGACGAAACCGCGAGGTCGTCGATTTCACGCGTTATCGCGTCAAAAATTATTTCGAACTTACCAATTTTGGAAATTAATCATGAATTGAAGGGTATAATGGTAAATAAGGGTCGAATCCACAAGGAATGAAGGAATTTCTTGACGTAATCTTTAAATTTGATCAAATCGGACAAGAAATTGATGGTAGAAATTGGGGAAAATGGTATTTTAAGAAAGAAGTCATCAAATCGATTCCACGAAATCAAGAATCGTCAAATTTAGACTTGATTTCGCGGAGAAATCAAAATTCGAAGTGGAGAGAAATTTTTGGTGAAGAAAATCGCGATTTTAGATGAAATTTGATGAAATTAACTTCTAAATCCTAATCTAAACAGCAATTAAACATTATAGGAAGAGAAATCATGAAAAACTGCTTCCACTAAACCCATTTTGCAATCAAATCGCCGCGATTAAGCCAATTAATCGCGAAGAACATCAAGAACGCCTCGACGAGCTTCAAGCTGCGATTTCTCACTCAATTCTCCACCAAATCTCGACTTCAAATGCTCCGTGAGTGCAGAAATGAGTGTAGAACACGAGAAGATCGAGAGAAGCGAGAAGAATAGTGTCTAGACAGCTCAATTGGATTGAAATTCAACTCGGATGCTTAGAACGACGAAGAACATAGAGTTTTATAGGGTGTTTGATCGTAACCGTCCGATCGAAACGATCGACGGTTACGATAAACGGTCCACGATGGATCGTTTTCGGAAATGTCACGTCCGTCGGATCGCCGATGGATGGTCCAGATGCTCTGTTTGATTGGCGTTTTAAAACGCGTTTGATCGCGCCCGTTGGATCACGATCGTGCGGTCCAGATGTGATCCGCGACTGTTACATCAGAGCCGTTATAACGCCTCCCTTTTGAGCACGTGTGTGATGATCCTTCGGTGGTCCGCACTCCATCCGATCGACGTGTGAGATCGTCGCGTCCATCACGATTCGACGCTTCTCCGTTAGCCACGTTGCCTGCACATTAAATGAATGTGTGGGATTTAGTCCCACACGGAGTTAATTTTAGGAAATCGTCGGGTTTATAAGACCTGACGGTTTATAAGATCGAAAACCCCTTCCCATATAGGCAAGGTTGAAGAACTTTATATATATAGTAATAATAAAAATATAATATATATAAATGCCGCGAGGGCCCGCTTGGCGCTGCCACGTGGCCCGGAGTGCCACGTCGCATCCACATGGCCCCGCGCGGATAAAAACAAATTTTGGATCTTCCTTTTCAGCTCCGATCACTCGATAATTTCCACAAGCACAAATTCCACTTTTTATAGGTCCAAAGATTCTTTCACAAAACAATCCGTCTTTTTCGGGTTTATTGGTTTTGTAATGAAAAGTGTAGGGTTTTGTCACCTCTCTGACTACCTCCCCATTAGGTAGAATTTTGTTAGCCCAAGCACTTATTTGTTGAGGAGAAACTGGTCCAATTCGAAGTTGTTGATGTTTATACTGGTCAATCATAGAATAGAAATTCTAATTCATGGATATGGGCTTATCAATTGTTAATAAGCCACATAACTAACCAAATTTCATTTTAATCGATTTAAATAGAAAATAAATTCATAAAAATCCGAAAAAAAATCCCTAAAAATAGAAAATTCATAACTTTTAATATATAACTCCGAATTAATCCAAATTTCTTTCATTTGATCCGAAATGTAATTATCTATTATTATAAAAAGTCAAATTTAATAAATAATAAGAGTTAAAAATTTTATTTCAAAAATACATTCATTTATTAAGATTTTAAACTTTAGAAAAATGAAATAAATGTTTGAAAAATGATTTCTCTTCTTATTTTAATTTTAAAAACATTTATAATCTCAAGAAAAAGGTGGGTTATCAATTTATTAAACTCTAATATATCAAAATTAACCCTAAATTAGAGTATTTTGAGATTATAATGACTTTTTCATAGAATAATAGAAAAATGCATATAAGTATGATAACATGCATGGAAATGAAATCATTTATACTTTAATATGCATGAAAAATCATGTTTTATGATATAAATATAGCATGTTATCTCAGACATGTCTTCAAGCGGGAGAAAAGTAGCAAGGTAAAAAGGTCAACGACCCATCAGAGAGAAAAACCCATTTTGGTTGACCGTGGCTGCTCATTTGAGTGCAGGGAGCTGCAGATTCTGATGAGAGAGAAACAATAACGAAGAGAGAAAAAGACATGGCCGACGAGAGTTTTGTCAAGAATGGCGTTCAAGAAGAGCCAACGCAATCTGAAAATAAATATCTCCAGAGATCAGTTATCTTAGAGACGCAGAGGAAAACAAGAGAAAGAGACAGTGAAAACAAGATGTCACTCCATGCCTTAACGTATATTTAATCATTTAGACGTGGAAGAAGGATGTGTTCATGTCAATGACAAGAGAAGATTCAGATGGAACTGTAATGAAGAAATATGGCACTAAAATGGAATTGGGATGGAATAAATTAATTTGAAATGGTATAAGTTAATCTTTGAGAAATCAGACTATTACTGCCCCCTGGTGATCGCTGATGAACAGCCAACTTACTGTACTTGATCTAAGTGATTGACCCATCATTCAGATGGCCAAAACCGGGCTGATATAAACTCTAAATCTCCATCTCTGGAGAATAAACACTGGCAGAGAAGCTCGAGGAATACACCGACGGTAGCTGCAGATTTCTCTCTTCCTCTCGTTAGTCTAGAAGTAATATAAACATCACTGTAGAATATCTCGTAGGCACTAAAATCTTGTACGCACTAAAATATTATTAGAACAGTTCAAGAAGATACTATTTTCTCAGAAACAGGTAAAGAAGCTAATGTATGAAATAAAATATGAAAATACAAAATAAATATAGAAATTTATTTTTCTTATGAAATATATAATCTAATGATGTTAATATAAAAATATGAAATAACTATTCTGATCATCGAGGGAAGAAATCTTGGAGAGGCACTCCAACAAACAGTTACCGTGCAAGCATCTCCTGTTCTGACCTCTCTCTCTCCAGGATTGCGCGATCATGATCGTCGACCTCAATCGATCGACGATCAGGCGACGATCAATCGGCGCACGGACCCCTGTGATCGATCGAGGCGGCGATCATTTGACGATCGATCTCGATCGATCATGATCGCGCAACCCTGGGGAGAGCGATAAGGAAGGAGAGAGAATATGCAGGAAGTAGACAGAGAGATGGTAAGAGAGAGAGAGGGTGAGGAGTATCTGGGGAAGAGAGCTGCGGAAGAGAGAAAGGGAAGAAGAGTGGGAACGAGATGGGGAGCGCATATTTTCTTTTCTTTTATTTTTAAATTTTTTTATTCGTGGGCGTGTCCGTAGGGACGAATCTTTCAACCATCCCATCCGCATCTTGGGGCGTCCATGATTTTTCACCAGTATGACGGGATCCTAGGTTTCCCCTCAAAATGATGAAATAGTAAAAAGCATAGGCTTATTGAGAAATGGGCAAAAGTGCTGTGGTCAAAGAACCATGAAAAGATTTGTTCATCACGATTTTAAGTTATAGATAAATGTGATCTTTTGTATTGCAATACATGGGTAACCTCTTAAAGATAATTCAAGAAATGGTTGCATTCATTTATCTATGTGCTTGCACTTGTTTATCCCCTATATTTTTTTTTATTTTAGAATACATTGAATTGAATTTTCAAAACACCAATATCATCTAGTATGTAAAAGAAAACATACATACAGGGTTCACTTGAAGGAATTCTTAAAAACTATTCAAGTGTCTAGCCTCTGCAAGTATCAACGCAATCACCGAATGGTTAGATCTCCTCTTCAAAGCTCTTTAGAAAGAGAGAAAGAGAAGAAATGAGAGAATTCCTATAAGCCTTTCATGACACCTTAAGTTGTGATCATTGTCCCCATATTTATAGACACTGGGTATGTAGATTTTCATAAAAATTCTCATAATTATGTCAATATCTACTAATATCCATAAGACTTTATGTGTGTGACCCTCTATGCCCATTTATCTCACTAGTTAATAACTCTATAGACAATAAAAATTTATTGGTCGCCCTTTAATAATTATGTACATCAATATATAGATGAATCAATAAGGATAGATTTAACCCAATCGATAGGTTTAGTTGCCAGCCTATTGGGTACCAAGCTACACTACGTCCTCTATGAGATATGCAGTACATAATAACTCCCTTATAGACATTGGGTATATAAATATTTATAAAAACCCTCATAATTATGTCTATACCTACCAATATCCATAAGACTTTATGTGGGTAACCCTCTATGTCTATTTATCTCAGTAGTTAATGACTCTATAGATATAATAATAATTTATTTGTCAACCTTTATTTATTATCTACATCAATACATAGATTAATCAATAATGATTGATTTAACCCACTTGATAGGTCGAGTTGCCAACCCATTGGGTGCGAAGCTACCACACGTCTTCTATGAGATATAAAATACATAAGAACTCCCTTATGGAAACCTTACCATCATTAATTACCATGTATGTATAATCTTTTGTCCGCATGAAGCTCATGAATGACTTAGGGTACAGCCAATTGTCAAACCCTAACCGATCATTTAAAGTTATTACTGATGCGTGGATGAAATCATCATAACTCTTTCTCTGAAATTTACAACCACAAGATTTGACCAACCTCTTAAAAAGGTGGAAAGGTTTGTCTGACCTCCTGAAAAGGTGGAATGGCATGATCATCCTCCTAAAAAGGTGGAAAGGTTTGTCTGACCTCCTGAAAAGGTGGAATGGCATGATCATCCTCCTAAAAAGGTGGAAAGGTTTGACTAACCTCCTAAAAAGGTAGAAAAGGTTGACAAATTTCCTTCAAAGGTAGAATACTCGTTTTCTTTTTCTCCATCTAGATAATTTGCATCCACACTCCCATTAAACTTTACCTAAGACCTTGCACGGAAAAACTTATAAAAAGTAAGAATTCAATCATATGACTTTCAAGAATTAAAATGGGGTTTGTCTCATAATATAATCAATAAATAATCAAAATAGAAATGGTGCATTATAGGATTTAGTCCTATTTTCATCATATTCAGTCATATAGAAATAGATATTCTTATTGTTATACTTTTTATCAACACTCAAACGTGAATATAATTTTTATTTTAGAGTTATCATAAAGCCTCCAAGGTCACTGGTTGAATATAATTTGTGGGTGATTTTTCAATGGTCTGATAGGTGTGCACTATCCAATGAATATTGGACATCAGTGATTGAATCTTATGGTGGTGCGCAAAATTTCTGAATGCAATTCGACCACATGGCATCAATGCTAGTGTAAATTTTTTTTTTATGTTCCTTCTTGAGCTACTGCAATTTGAAGCATCACGAGTATCTACTTCTGTCCTATTTACTTGATGTAGGATTGGGGCAACATGACCTAATCAAACCTATTCTTGGGTGAACTACGGATAATCAAAGTGCGCCTATAGCACCGATATGATGCTCTCCTTCTCTATCTCATCTCTCTTCTTTTATCAAAATGAGAAATGTGCTCAATTTGAGCAATCACACCCTCTTCTAAGGGTAATCCATTAGCTTACCTTCTTTCATAGTTTCATTTCCAATTCTTGATAAAACTAAGTAATTTCTTGATTTTCTTGGAGCCCTAGTGATCCCTAGTGCATTTTGATGTGTTCTTGTGTGAAATACTCTCTAGATTGCATCAAAGAATCCCTGGGTGCATAATAATTTAAAGAAAAATTATCACTTCAATTTCAATAAAAGTGTTTGAAAGATTTTAAACATAAGCCTTTGTTTTGGCATGAATTGGAGCAATCATTCATGCTTATTAGTTTTGTTTGAGAGAATTCTTAGAACTACACAACATTAGTTTTGAAAAGCATTGTTTAGATGTGTAATTAGGACCGTGTTATTTTCCTCTCCCTTCACGGCCAAATCTGTCTTTGATTATGGATTATTTGGCCATTCTTGGTCCAACTGTTGCATTCTCAAATTCGTTTGAATCAGTTTTTTTTTGGCAAGTTTCCACTTTTATCTTGATGTTTATGATCTGAATTCATTTTGTACTCCAATTTCCTTGAATTTATCTACACGTTCTGGTTTAGTTGTTTTCAATCCCAATTCTTTCTAGATTTTTCGTTTATTTGCTGCTTTACCTGATTTTATCATTATTTTAGCCTATTTGGTTTATTATGATTCGTAATTGCAAATCACATGAGTAAGATGACCGTGTTAGACTTAAGCGCCTACCATTGTTGACTCTCTTGCTCTCCCTCTCTTTAAAGCTATTGACCGGACTGCGCGTACGCATGTTACATTTGACCGGACTAGGTGTAGATTTCGTGCTTCCTCATAATCGACTATCTTTCCATCCGACTATGAATCTTCCCTCCTGCTCTCCAAATCTTTGCAGTCGAGGAGGATAGATAGATAGACAGGGAGACAGAGATGGAGAAGAAAGACTTGGTAGTGACGGTGGTGGTGACTCTGCTCGGGATCCTCTCCGCCGCGCTCGGTTTCGCCGCGGAGGCGAAGCGGGTGAAGGTGAGCTAAAGAGATAGGATAGATAGAGAGAGAGATCCCAGATCAAATCTACGGCAGTATTAGTAATCTTTCGGCCTCCGGGCAGGCAAAAATGATGCCAGATCGGTCAGAATTTTCGTTTTCTGCTTTATCATAGCAGATCTAATCCATTCCGAACTCGTGGATTGAGCTTACATGGTCAAGGAAGCGAAGCTGAGCAAGATAGAGATTGATTGATTGATTGATTACGGGATGTGTTTACAGCAGTATAGAAAGGGCAGATAGATCACGATAGATGGAGAAAATATGACAGAGAGGGAGACCTCGTCAATCTCTACCAGTACTCATACCCAACTATGGAGTCTCGATTAAACCCTAATATTCACATTTCAATTGTGCTCTTATTATAAAAGATGGGATTTAGTTATTTATTTTGCAGACTGTGGAGGTCAAGAACGAGGGGGGAAGAATCAGCTGTAACTTTCGAACCTCTCCGGCGGCCGGGCTGAGCTTGGGCGCGGCCATCGTGCTTCTGTTGGCGCACATAGTGATACACGCCATTTCCGGGTTCCGACTCTGCAGGAAAGGGCCTCGAAACCCCGGCAATACGTTGGTCAAAGCTTGGATCCTCTTCCTCTTTTCCTGGTTAACCCTCACTTTACTCCTGACTTCTTTTCTTCGTTGGATCACCCTCTCTCTCCCCTCTAATTTTATTTGTATTTACAATTTCACGCACACACACAAACTCTCTCTCTCTTACTTTCTCACTCTGAAACGGTGCCGCTTGAAACCTTGTATCTTTCTCTCCCTCGCTCACACACACACACATGCTCTCTCCTCACATGTTCACATTCTCTCTCTCTCTCTCACGCAGTCACATGCACATCTACTCTCTCTCACTTTCTCTCTCACGCGCACATATTCTCTCTCTCTCTCTCTCTCTCTCTCTCTCTCTCTATGTTGCTTGCTCATACACTTCCTCTCGCTTACTCGCAGAAGCTCTCTCGCTCTCTTTCTTTCCAACCCTGAATTTTTTTTCTCTACGTCTATACATAGATCATTTACATCTCTTACTCGACCTCCCTCAAAATATTTCTTCTTTCACGAAGAAGAGCACTTTGTACTAGACGGAGAAAGATATTTTATTTTTCTTTTCAACTTAAAAATGAACAGGTGCGCGTTTCATCTTCGGGCTTTCCACTCTTTTTCGAGCTGCCGGGATTTACAGAAACGGAAATCTTCAATTCGAGGGAAGCTTCTGGAGGTGCTACGTAGTTGCGCCAGGAACGACCGCAGCGGGTGCCATGTTGGGCCTGATCAGTGTTTTACTCGGAATCCTTTACTACCATACGGCGGCCAGATTGAAGAAGATAATGGAAGCTGAAAGAGCGCAGTTAGGGCAGGAGATGCCAATCGCACAGCCTCAGTTCCCCCCCCAGCCGCCTATCTTCGTACACGAGGACACCTACAACCGGCGCCAGATTCCTTAAACTCCTTCGTCTCTCTCTTTCTCATGTTCTTCATCATGCGTTGGGATCCTATCCATTTTTAGTCATGAACATTTATACATTTTTTGACAGATATGTGAAAGCCTATTTGGCACACAGAGAGAGAAGAAAATATTACTATATCGAGGGTACTAGATAGAAGACAGAGTTTAGAAGATATACGTCTGATACTAGTGTAGAGAAAGAGCTGGAGAAAAATGAAGGGTTTCCGATGGTGAACAGTCACATACCTTGTGGCCGCTGCCATTGGTCTCGTGCTCCCCAAGATAGAAGGATTGATAGGGAGGGAAGGGCAAAGACCGACCCAATGTCGGTCAACCGGACCGAACCGAGACCGTCGGTCCCACAAAATGGGCAGGACCGGTTTCGGTCCGGTCCTCGAAATTATTCGCTCCTGGACCGAATAATTTTTTAAAGAGGGCGAAATCCCACAAGAAGAATCTGCATCATTCCCGCATTCCCGCAAGAATAGGGCGGTCCTCTTCTCTCTCAGTTGGCGGTCCGCAAGAAGAGGGCGGTCCTCTTCTCTCTCCTCATTCCCGCATTCCCGCAATGCGGAATGCGGGAATGCATTCCGGTCCTCTAAGGTTGAATTTCGCCCCATAATCCAACCGAGAATCTTCATCATTCGTCCATCTTTTTCAGCGGCTGCATCACGTTTTCCATCTCGCCCGTGTTGCATACTTTTGGTAGGTGACTTCGTATTCCTTAGCCAATTCTTTTGCTTCTTTCAGTCGTCCGCTTCGGCAAAATGCTGATGTAATGATACTGTAGGAATATCCATCTGCAATCGAGCACATTCAACAAAAAGTGATGATGATAAAATATTTCTTCAGGAACTCAAGACTAGAATATTAAGCAGGTGCATTAAAGCAGGGATTAGGAAATTTCTATCTCTCAGGGTGATCGCAATCTCAGGATTGAGCTCGCAGCCGAGGGAACAGAAGCGGAAAGGGCTCCAGAAGAGAATGAGAGCAGACGTGGCATGCATTGGCGGCGGATTTGGAAGAGGAGCCAGAGGAGGAGGAGGGTTCACGCTCTGGGCTTTTGCCGGAGGAAGACTAGAATTTGCTGAGTCCTGGTGAGAGAGAGAGAGAGAGAGAATGGAATGTCCAGAGCAGGAATGGAGAACTAGCCAGAAGAGAAGGAAGCCGATGATTCTGAGGTTCGTGATTCTGCTTTCAAGGATAACTATTTTGTAAAACTCGTACCGGAAATATAATAGAATGATGGATGCTGATATCTTAACTGCATGGTCACGTTCAGCGGTGAGATGGGCAGCCACTGAGCATCGATTTGGCCTGTTTAGAGGGAACCAGTATCTGGGTGAATGAAGCCTTTGGTCCGCCGGAGCACGCCTCACATTATTCAATTTTTTTCTTTCTTTCTCCGCTCGTTTGTTCTATTTCTGTACCTTGGTTTATTTCCAGAAGCCTAGCACTCTACTGTCGGTTATGTCTCTATTGTTTCCGGGAAGGGGCTTCGTTCTAATAGCTCGGAATCCTAGTTGGCGCTCGCGCTAGGATAGCCGTTGCAGGGGCGAGATGAGCATCGTGCGATTCATTAAAACTTAAAGCTTGGCGTAAATTTCAATGTGTTTTTGCACTAGCATGACTTTTTGAGATGTTTGTAAATTGAAGAGCAGGAGATTCCTTGGAGAGAGAAGAACATATCAGTTTCTGCAGCGATGTCCGAGTAGGTAGAGTTGTTGAGAATATTTAGAGAGAGAGAGAGAGAGAGAGAGAGAGAGAGAGTCTTGCACTTATATAGCCCAGCAAATTTTTTATTAAGAGATGTTGATATATTTATCTCTTTTCAGGTCCACATATCCATGGTCAAGAGAGACCGAAGTTAAGACCGAACCGAACCATGACCGAGGTGGACCAAGACTGAGACCGAGACCGAATTCAGATGTGGACTGAATGGTGTGCCAAAAATCGGACCGTGACCGGGACCGCCCAGCCCATTATGATGGGGATTGACCATATACCTGGTCACCACTGTTGTTGGCCTCGTGTTTACCCCAAGAGGGACGGATTAATGGGGAATGACCATGCACATCGTCACCACTTTCTTTGCTCTCATGTTCCCCTCTTACTCGTTAGAGTCCAAATCCCAAGAGGGTAGGATTGATAGAGCAAACATGCTAACCCCCACCACCTGAGCCAAGCTGCGTCTATTATTAGGCCTTATTTTCTTTTAATTTTATTTTCTAATTTATCATTCCTACGAGGACTATAAATAGGCTACCAATGCAATAGAATCAATGGGCATGTTTTGAGCAAAGAATCATTTTCTTCTTCTAAAAAGAGAGCCCTCTCCTTTACCTCTGTCTAGCTATCATATTATAAGATTGACCAATTAGTTTGAAATTCTTTTGATGTATCATCTTTACCAGTATTATATTGTGTAATGATCATTTATAAAAAGTTGGATGTGATTCAAACATCATTTTTAAGGGATGGATATGCAAATAGATCCTCTCACATCGATTTTAGCAACCATTCAAGTAACAAGCTAATGATAGCTAGAAAGAGCAGGGTTTCCATTTATAAGGTTGTATGATCTTAGTGGAGCATTACTAGAAATTTTGAAGGACAAAGAGTGTTTGAGTATCCTAACAAGTATTATAAACAACTCTGACTTGATAATGTACCTTTTTACGTCTTGAAAAGAAATGCTTCAAAATAGAAAATGGTAACTCTCAAAGTAGTTGGTGATGCGAAGATATGCCCTAACTAACTTTGTGTGGTATCCACTAATATATGACTTCATGAATTGTGTTAGTCCCACCTATAATCCTTCTTTTGTGATCTTACACAATTTAATGAGCTCCCTAGATGACTCTCTTTTTGTGGATGATTCTTTTGTGATCTTGAATGTGTATTTTACTTTCTTATGTTTCGTTGGATATGTCCTAAAAAGTCAACTTATCAACATATATAAAGGAATCTCTCTCCCCCCTAAAAAATGTCATCAAAATTTGATAATTTTTCCCAATTTAATATTTTTTTGTCATTTTTCTAAAAATGCCTCCATCATTTACCATTATCTTGTTGCGATTCAAAATTTTTACTCGCTATTTTCAAATGGATGATAAATATTCCCTCAATTTTTTCATTGAGAATATTTTTTTCAAATTAAGGAATGAGTACAAAAAATGATTTGTTTAATTTTGATCACAAATTTTCCTTTCCCAGTAGATTATTAGTGTAAGGCTAATATCGCCTCACAACATCCCAAGAAATAGAAATTTTCTCAATAGTGGTGTTATATAATTTGATAATGCTATTTAGAATCAAGCATTCTTGGATGATTAATATTCTAGCACAATAGTATGATAGATCTCATTACAAAAATAGCCGAAGGTCTCATTTATAAGATGGACGATAACATGAAACTTATACTTCTAATTACATGATTATTAGTTGAAATTCAGGCATAAAATATTCCAATCTTATGCATGTTATCATACTTTGGGTGCATATTCATCATTCTATGCAATTAAAATCATAATATTAAAATACATTATTTTAATGAAAAATCATGCATAATTAAACTTGAATTTTTAGAATAGATTATTCTCATTTCAAATTTGAGATTATAATTGAGCTTACATGCAACATAATAAGAGAAAATATTTTTATATACACTCATTTATTTTTCTAGTTATATGTCTCAAAGAAAAGAAGTGTATTTCTTAGTATACAAATTGTGCTCTTATTATTTATAAAATTAAAATATAATAAATATATATTAATTTATTTTTGATAAAACGAAAAAAAAATTTGATTGAAAAGGAATCATATTTTGAAAGTTATGAATTTTCTAATTTTTCAAGAAATTTTTACGAATTTTTATAAATTTTTATAGATTTTATTTGAATTTATTTAAAACATACAGAAAATGGTTTTTACACGCAAGCTGGCATGGCTGATCGTGTGGCAAGTGCGCTTATGTGTCACCACGTGGCGCACGTTGATGAGACTAAATCGTATGGTCGTTGAATGCACACGACTTAGTGTCAAAATAAAGTCCTAAACTTACCAATTTATTATTAATCAAAGTAATTAATTAGTATAATGGTAATTAAGGGTCGAATCCACGGAGAATTAGGGAAATTTGAGAGATATCTTTGAAATTCGGTCAAATCGGACGATGAATTGAGATTAGAAATTGGGCGTTTTAGTATATTAAGAAAGATAACACAAAATCGAATCCACGGAATCAAAAATCAGGTGATTTGGATGAGAATTCGAAGAGAAATCGAAGTTTGAAGATAGATGAAATTTTCGTTTCGAAAAACGATTGAAAACCGAAAATTAAACTAAATTAAACTAAATCTACGATGCTTAAATGAAAATTAACGTTAAATGATGAAAGATTAAGATGAAATCAACCAATCTAACCCAAATTAACCTTCGAAATGATCCAATTAATTGCCGGATTCAAGGCTTTTCATATCGAAATTTTGAAGATGAAGTTTGATGTTCAAGACTTGATTTCTCCCTCGTCCTTCGATTAAAATTACAAACTAAGCATTCAATGGAAGCGAAATCAAGTTGCGAACGTACAGGAACAAACGGCACGCGAAAATATTCTCTAAAGAAGGAGAATTTGGCAAACGATCGCGGGCCTGTCTTTTCGCGCGAAGAACGGTTTTTATAAAAAAACCGAAATTGATTTGGACCGTCCGATGGAGTTGATGATCGCGATCAACGGTCGCGATCGCGTGTCTTTTCAAAGTGAATCGTCGTGTGATTTGGATCGTTGGATTTCCATCGTGCGCTCGTGGTTTGATGGGAGATCAGACGTGATCGACGATCGCGATTGATTCACTTAAGTGAAAATATAGCCACGTGCTAATTATTTGATCCGGTGGATCTCGTGTCCATCGAATCCACGCCGCCCAATGATCGCGATTGGATCCGACGCACGACAGCTCGCCACGTCGCCCTAAAATAAAAAATAAGGAGAAGTTTAGTCCCATACGGAGAAAAACGTGGAGATGATTTAGTAGAATTAATTCTTTGTCCCCTTATATTTTGAAAGTTATGCCACATAGGTTGTCCAGCTGTACACCCGCAGGTAAGTTCCCTATTTTTTGCATTTTTTTATTAAATTAAACAATTAAAAATCAAAATTAAAATCAATTAAAATCAAATAAATTCAGAAAAATTTCTAAAAATTGTAAAATTCATAACTTTCAAAATATAACTCCAAATTAATTCAAATTTGTTTTGTTGGATTCAGAATTGAATAATACATCATTATAAAAAGTCAAATTATTAAAATAGTAAAAGAATTAATTTATATTAATTTTATACATTTATGAATTATATAAAATAAATTCATATAAATACATAAATATTAGTAAATGTCTTTTCTCTCATATTTTCACTCTTAAAACATGATTATGATCATAAATATAATTAGGATTAAAGATTGAAATGTTTAATTACTCATATAATCCATAATTTAGTGTATTTTTAGATCATAACATGAATTTACACAAAATGATAGAAATATGCTTAAAAGATGATAACGTGCATACATTTATAATGATTAATGAATTAATTTGCATTAATAATTATGTAATTACATGCATAAATAGCATGTTATCACACGTGTGTGCGCGTCATTAGTGTTAAGCGCTTGTTTTAAGGGCACGAGCTAACCCTTAGAACCATGTATCTATTTCTATATGCTAAATATCGTCATTTTTTGATTGTGAAACTATATTTTTCTTTAGTAAATGTACATGACGTGGCGCACTCAAGAGCGTTCGGTCAATGCGAAGGAGATAGAGTTAATCTTTGTCCACTTCACTTAAATGGAGACGGTACTTAGATTCAGCGGGGAATCACTTCCTTTGAATCGTGAGATCTCACAAGACGACTGAGATTCATTACGCTCAATGGACTTCACAAGACGAGTTGCAGTCTCTCATGCATTTAATGAAGATTGAACATCTTACATTACGTGACGCTTATTCTTCATGTGCGATGTGGCTTCATTGTGATGCTCCACCTTCGATCATACAAATGCAATATGATAGTGTTAATTCGCATCTTGGCGTTTCATCTAGGCTATTAATCAAATATCAGTCGATATATCAAATGGCCACGCCCAATTTTCATCTATTTATACTCTCTCTCTTCAATGGTGTAAAGCATTCAAGGTTTTTTGATCGATCAAACCTTTAAGACATCACACTTCTTGAATTTCTTACAGTCTTACTCATTTCTACATGCAAGGAGTGCTTGAAATCAAGATTTTCTCAAGGAAGAAGGAAGAACTCGTCGGTTAAACTCTGAATTTTTCGTTTTCATAAGCCTTAATCTAATGATAAATTGGATCATTTTGAACGCAATTTTGGCTTAAATTACGTATTTTTGTCTTAATTTTTGTCATATATTATTAGATTTTAATTTTGATAAGTAGATTAGTTTAGTTTTACGAAAATTTATCATTTTCTCTCTCCTTGAGATCAATTTTTCTCTCCTTATTTTGCTCTTTGATTTCTCTATGGATATTAATCCAAATTGAGTGATTTCTTTTGTTGATTCTTCTTTGAGTTTTCTTTCTTAAACTATCAAGTTTCCTAATTTTTAACTCCAATCCATTGTCCAATTTCATCCAATTTCAATGATACATAAAATCTCCATAATTCTCCTTCGATTTGACCTTTACTCATCATTATCCTATCTAATTCATAGTTAAATAATAAAATGAGTGTGTTTGGAATTTTTTTTACGAATAAATTTGTGTTTTCAATGACTTCACAATCTTCTCACATCAAATGGTGTCTGATAACACGCAATCTTAACATGATAAAACATGATTATTAATGCAATTTAAGGCATAAAACATTACATTTATGTGCATGTTATCATACTTTGAGTGCATTTCTATCATTCTATGCATATTTATGTTATAATCTCAAAATGCACTAAATTAGGGTTAATTATGATAAATTAAAGATAAATGATTTTATAACCTATCTTTATTTGAGATTATAAGTGGTTTTTAAAGTTAAATAATAAGAGAAATCATTTTTATGAACATTCATTTAATTTTCTAAAGTTAAAATCTTTAAAAAAATGAATGTATTTTTGAAATATAAATTAAATCTTGTTATTTAAATATTTTGAATTTTTAGAATGATAGATAATTAAATTTCAGATGAAAGAAATTTGGATTAATTTGGAGTTGTATTTTAAAAGATATGATTTTTACAATTTTTAGGGATTTTTTCTAAATTTTCTGATTTTATTTTCTATTTAAAAACGTTTAAATAAATATAAAAAAATATAAAAAGTGCGCGGGTCCCACGCGGGTGCGACGTGGCACGCAAGGCCACGTGGCAGAGCCACGCGGACCCGCGCAGCGCCTACGTGGCACGATATATCCATATATATATATATTTATTTATTTATCGTATATATAAGAGGTTTTCAGCCCTTCCTAAACGGAAGAGGTATTTGAACCTCTATATCCGTTGGGCTTTATAAACCCAACGGATTTCACTTATCTTTTCCGTGTGGGACTAAAGTCCCACACTGTTTTAACTGCAGGTGACGTGGCGCGACCAGGAGCGCTGGATCTCGCGGACGCGTCAATCTCACACGCCGATCAAATGGACGCGCGATCCACCGATAAAGATCAACGCACGTGTTTGATTAGAGGAGTTATAACGGTCAGATCTGCTGCGACGTGGCGGCATCGCACGCGTCGATCACGTGGTGCGTGGACCACCAATCACGATCAAAGACACGTGCGCATTAATAAGGAGTTATGACGGTCACGATTTAACGCGTCGAAACGCATCGTGACCGTCGGATCGCGATCTGACGAGCCGTTTTTGATGCGTTTTAAACGCATATCATTCGATCAAACTGGAGCGTCCAAAGAAGATCTGATGGCCACGACTTATTCTTACCGTTTCAAATTGATGCGCTTAATCTCAGCCATTGATGCGGATTAAACGCATCAATCGGACGGTTTTCCCCAATTCGCCTTATAAATCGACGAGTTCTTCGTCGTTTTTATGTATTCTTGAGAGATTTGATCTAATTGACCTATCTATACGCATCTTCTCTTGAATCTCTCTCTTATAATCGCTTCTAGACAAGATTCCGCGTCCATGGAGTGTTTATAAGAGAGATTTTGACGATCGTGCGAGGAGAATTTGTCTCTTGAATTCTGATTATCACGTTTGAAATCGCGGAATGAATAGCCATCGATCCGGCGATCAATTGGATCGATTCAATCGTTATCTCGGGTTAGAAATCATGTTTTCTCTCTAATCTATCATCATGTAACTTTAATTTGTAATTTAGGATCTTAATTTAGCTTAATTTAGAGTTTAATTTCTGTTTATGTTCATCGCAATTCCGAAAATTTCTTCCCACTTCCATCTTTGATTTCTCCGTGATTACTAATCCAAATCGAGCGATTTTTGATTCCACGGATAGATCTTTGAGTTATCTTTCTAAAACCACCATTTTCCCTAATTTCTCACCTCAATTCATCGTCCAATTTGACCAAATTCCAAAAGATATCTCGAAAATACCTAAATTCCCTGTGGATTCGACCCTTATTTACCATTATACCCCTCAATTCTCTGTTAATTCCCCAAACTGGTAAATTCGGTATTATTTTTGACACGAGACTGTGTGAAATCGACGACCTCGCGGTCTCGTCTCGTCAGTGTCGTTGCTGGGAAATTAGGCGTATACTTGATCAAAAGTAGACAATTTTGACTTGGTCAAATTGGGATTTTTCATTTTTTCTCTTGATTTTAACTCACATCAATTCTACATTGAGCAATCTAAAGCAGAAATCCATCTTTGAGATATTTAATTTGATAAGATTAAGTGATTCTTTCTTTTCTAAATATTACAAATGATCCCTTCTTCAGTGTCATGTTAAGAGAGTGTAACTCTCATGAATATCAATGCCAGGTACGATCATTTCTATTATTTGATAATTATATTTATATACATACATATATATATATATGATCCACCCTTCCATGGGATGACAACCCACCTCGAGAACAAGGAAGAACTGTTTGCAAATAGATCTCTTTGAACACTCCTCGCATTCACCTTCCTCTTCCATGTCTTCTATGACCCTAGAGCTTGTAGAAATGGCTCAGAACAATGAGAGAAATTCTAGTAAGCACCTTAGTGACTGCGCTAGACCTGTCCTCCAGTGACATGTCATTCGGGTACACATGTCCCTTTAATAGATGTACAAATTTTAAAATAGATTCTCACTTAATGAGTATGCTACCTATTTTCGATGATAAGCCTTTATAGGACCCGATCAACATGAAAACGAGCTTATCTAAGTATACAAAAATAATCAAATTAATAACGTCTCAAAAAATATAATGACAATAAAACTTTTTCTCGTTAGCCTGAGAGATAGAGCAAAAGATTGGTTTTTATAATTACGAAAGGAGTTCATTTCTTGGGCCAAGATGGAAGAAGAATTTTTGAGGAAATACTATTCAATAAGAAAAATCACTTCCATTAGAATGGCTATTCACGAGTGTACACAAGGGTCAAGTGAATCCTTTCATGAAGCTTAGGAAAGACTTAGAGACCTCATTAGGGAGTGCCCTCACCATGGAGTGTCTAACTATGAACTTACTCAAATATTTTATGATGGGTTAGGCCGGCAAGATAGAAATTTTTGATGCACCTAGAGGCAGCAATTTTATGTGTAGGTTCGACGATGATGCAATATTTAATGGAGACGGTGTCAAAGAATAGCCACTACAGTGCAACAAAGCCTGTCAAGTGAGGTGCCATGCTGAAAGGACAACTGATCAACACCAAGTCAGCCTAAATAGGCATGCTCTTAGAGAGGATTGAGAAGATGGCAAAAGACCAGAACCTTCTACTAGAATGACTCAACATCTAGAAGAGTCCTAAGGGCTCATTCCTATTACTCTACAAGATGCGCCACTATGTGCCCACTGCTCAAGGCTCAATCATGTCGAGTTAGACTACCCAATCATGGTAGTACAAGGGCAGGGCGTATTTAGGCAAGGCCTACAAGTAGGGCCAAATCAATAGGGAAGATCATATTATCTTGGTGCATGCCTGAATTATTACAATAACCCTATTTTTCATAACAATCCTTCTCAGCTTGCAGGATTGAGGAGGAATATCAAGCAAACATATCCTCCAACCTACAACATTAGTTAGCAGAAAATTCTATAGTCACAACCCTACATGATTATGAGACAATCAATATAGGTCCCATCATAGCCATCTTATGCTCCAACCTCATGCCAGACTGCACTAGGATTGAACCCGATTCTTGGGGCAATCTTGCAATTAGTGGATTAAATGAATAGGATGAACTCATGCGTAGATGAAATCTATGACTTTGTTAAGATGCACGTTCTTGTGGCGACCAATCATAAGAAGGGTAAACAGGTTTCTTTTACTGACCAATTACCATGGTAGGCCAGTGCCAACCCAAGGAATCAAGGACCATCTTTGAGCAAAATGCATAATGTGAACCATATTCACATTAATGAGGAGGTAGTGGAGACAACACTAGTGATATCAAGCCTTCGAAGTGGAAAACATTTACTAGACCCTTACAAGGATCATCCTTTCCACAAAGGCTCGGTTGATGATAAGACACCAAATATTGTGGCAGAGCAAGAAAGTAGTTCTGAGGATGAGGACCAATAGAAGAGGGTTCAGCCAAATCCATACACATACAAGCCTTATGTACCTTACCCTCAGCCATTACACTACTCTAGAGCCAATGCAAGTGAACCCGATCATCACCCACCAGAAGCCTTCCAAAAATTCACCATCACTATGCCCCTAGTAAATGCCATTAAGCATATTCCTGATGGATATTATGTGGCCTATAAGCCAATCACACTTTCATCAATCTTGTTTATGTTCGTTGAAATGAAATTTATTCATTGTCATTCTTGTGTGATGTTTGCAATGAAGTCCATGAGCATGTGCAATGACTAAGTGAATTATGATGAGATCATAATATAGTGATCGCTAGTCTTTAAACATATGTTCTAAACATTCCTATTCGTGGGATATTCGAGAAGGACATCGAATTATCTGGAAAGAATAGCACTATCTGATCCATCTCATATGATGAGTATGGCCGATCCTATAGCCATCGGTGTGGAGACACTAAGGATAGATAGTGGGTGCTCTTTGGAGAAAGAGTTCACTGAATTGATCCGTATGAATCCCTGAATGGTAATATACCTAATTGTCAATCAGGTTGATTCATGTCATGATTGTGTATGTGGTCCTTTGACTTGAGACACCAAAGACATCTTGTGGATGGATGATCGTGTTTTGATTATGACTTACGAATCCCTAGCCACGGGATATCTAAAACGTCATATATTAGATACGACATGAAGTCCACGAAGATGATTGTGTGGTCAAGATGGGATCATCCACCCTCGATATATGAGGAGATCGACTCAAGGAATGAGATGCGGTTAAATCCTTGGCCAAGGTACCGGAAATATTAGAGAAGTTGTTCTCAATGATTTCCTACTCGCATCAGTACTAAATTGAGTGACGGATTAGGGTTTGACAATTAACCATACCCTAAGTCATTCATGAGTCTCGTGTGGATGAAGGATTATACGTACACGGTAACCAATGACAGAAAGGTTCCATGAAAGAGTTCTAATATACTCCATATCTCCTACAGCACGTGGTGTAGCTTGGCACCCAGGGCTGGCGACTCAACTTTGTCGATTGGGTTAAATCGATCCTTATTCAATTAATCTATATGTTGATATAGTTAATTGATAAGAAGGACCAATAAGTGTTATTGGGTTGATAGATTCATTAACTGGCGAGATATATGGACCTAGAGGGTCACACACATAAGGTCAATGGACGTCGGTGGATATAGACATAATAATAAGGGTTTTTATGAAAAGTTCACATTCCCAAAGTCTATAAATAGGGGGAGAACGACCATAACAGAGGTGCCCATGCAAGCCTAGTGGAACTTCTCCTCCCTCTTCTCTTCCTCTCGTGGTGACGAGTGTTCAAGAGGAGATCCGATCGTGCAGGGAAGCTGTGTGGATACCGCTAGAGGCCGGGACGCTTGAACGGTTGAAGAACTCTTTCATATGATCCAAGTAAGTATGAATTTTATTCCATACTACATGATAGGATCACCTAGAATGGATGATGAGATCATCCATTCTTGGTGCTTCCACGATGTTGAATGTTTTGATTCAACACCTTCCGCTACAATCATTATTTTGGACAAAGATTTGGAGAGCTTTTCGAGCCTCAGATCCCAGCAATTCCTTGATACACAAATATCCTCAAAGGCATCTGCACACCCCATAGGAGCCCAAAGAGGATCCAATTGAGTGAAAGTGTGAGCTCAATTATGATGAAAAAGAGAGATCCTAGAGCACCCATGATCAATAACTTTTACTATATCTGTATTGGACATCAGAGTTAGTATTAACATCCTTCCTAAGCATGTATTTGACCATTATCATGTAGCGGAGTTGCAACCTTTTCTCGTAGAATTATACTTAGCCAATGGATTGGTGAGTAAACCCCATTGCATAGTAGAAGACAAGATTGTTAAGATAGAAGATTGTTATTTCTATCTTAAAAATATCTAGTACACATGAAGATATCTACGGAGCTTAGTCAAGGCCCTAATTCTTTTAAGAAAACCCTTCCTACCACCGCGAAAGCCATAACAGACTGGGGGGAAAGGATAAGTGATACTATAGGTGGGAGAGCACACAGTGAAGCTTAACATCAACAAGTTGACGAAAGAACCCTTCATAAGCTTCCAAGGACTTGGGATGCTTGACCAAGTGAATTGATGCAGTCATTGATTACACACCAATTCGTGTCAAAATTAATCCCAAACTCACCAATTTTATAAAATTATCACGAATTAAGAAGTATAGAGGTGAATAAGGATATAATCTACAGAGAATTTTGAGATATCTTTTCGAATTCAATCAAATCGGATGATGAAATGTGATGAGAAATTAAGAAAATTGATAGATTTGAAAAGAGAACTCAAAGAAAAATCCACAGAATCAAAAATCACTTGATTTGGATCAAGATTCACAAAGAAATCAAAGAGCAAATTAGATAAAAATTTCTGAACACGAAGACAGAGAAATCTAAAATTAAAAATAAAATTAACAAAATCTACAATCCTAAATTACAATTTGATGATACATGATGGAAGATTAGAAGGAAAAAACATAATCTAACCCGAGATAGTGATCGAAATGATCCAATTAATTGCCGGATTCAAGGCTTTTCATTCCGTGATTTCGAAGACAATCATTGGCGTTCAATAGGCGAATTCTCCCTATTCTATCAATGAAATCTCACTTTCAACCACTCCGTCGATGCAGAAATGAGTCTAGCAGCAATTGAAAGCAAGAGATTCAAGGATGGTGGTGTCTAAAGAGTTTGATTACTCAAAAACATCCAAGAATGATTTACAATGTCGAAGAACATCTTAATTTATAGGGAAAATTGGGTGTAACCGTTGGATGAAATGCTTGATCTTCGATCAACGACTCTGATAAAATGCAGAAGTGTGAATCTTTACGATGAAGTCATGGCTGTTTGATTGCAGATAAACCGTTAAGATTTCGCTATGTCGTGTGCGTTATAAGTAACACATCAAATACCATATGTTGGATCTTGATCTGATGCTAAGGATGCGTTTTCATCAGTTTTAATATCAGCCATTATAACTCCTCAGATCAACGGCTGAGATTAAATCATTTTAAAAATGATTCGCCGATGAGTAAGAATGTGCCACGTACCCCCCGCTTTAAGTGACGATCAACAATTGCATATTAATTGCACGATCAAACGCCCCACGCGTTGCCACGTCACCTGCACAAATTAAAAATGAAATAAAGTCTCACATGGCAAAAATAAAAGAGAATTCATGTGTATATATATTGTGCAAAATTAAGGAGTTAGCAAAAATCCTTAACAGGGTGCTTTTTGCTTAATTACACACACGCACGCACACACATGAATTCTCACGTGGCAGTCCCATATGTCGCCATGTGGCGCGCATTTTACGCTCATGCCTTGTTAGCTGCCGCGTCATACGTAAGCACGCAAAAATAAAAATATTATTTTAATCAATTGAAATCAAATAAATCTATTTGAAATTCAAAAAAATTCAGAAAAAATCCAAAAAAATCCCTAGAAATTAGAAAATTCATATCTTTTAAAATACATCTCCAAGTTAATACAAATTTGTTTCATTGGATCAGAAATTAAATTATCTATCATTCTAAAAAATCAAGTTTAATAAATAACAAGAGAATAAATTTCTATTTCAAAAATACACTCATTTCTTTTAGATTTTAAAACTTAGAAAAATACATGAGTGTATATAAAGTATTTTATCTTATTATTTAACATTAAAACCCAATTATAATCTCAAATATAGATAGGAATAATATAATTTAAAAATATATTCTTAAAAATGCATAATTATCCCTAAAATAGTACATTTTGAGATTATAACTTAAAATTGCATGAAATGATAGATATGCACTCAAAGTATGCTAACATGCATAAAAATGAAATTTTTATGCCTTAATTTGGAGTAATAATCATGTAATTGCATGTTAAGGTTTTATGTTATCAGTACCATAGACCTTTATGATGACGCGGATATTGAAGTCTATATAAAAGAAGTTATGGAAATCAATGAGGAGGTCAACATTGAGGAGCTTAAGGCATAGTCACTACCATCAAATGAGCATACATTGGAGCTCAAGCCTCTACCATCTTCACTCAAGTATACTCTTTGTGATACGCAACACGCAAAAAGAGTGATCATTTCTTCACAACTCGATCAAGAGCAAGAGAGGAGACTACTTGATGTGTTGCGATGGAATGAGCAGGCGATTGGTTGGACTCTAGTAGATCTTAAGTAATTGGATCCCTCGTTATTCATGCATCACATGTTCTTGGAGGATGATTCCCAACCAGTTAAGGAGGCCCAAAGGAGACTAAACCCTAAGGTGTGGGAAGCAGAGAAAGAAGAAATCCTTAAGTGGCTGAATGTAAAAACTATTCACCCGATATCTGACAACCAATGGGTTAGTGTAGTACATGTTGTTCCCAAGAAGACTGGAGTAATGGTAATCGTGAATGAGGAAAGCAAGGAGATCCAGACATGCCTTTTGACAAAGTGACGAGTTTGCATCAACTATCAAAAGCTTAATGTCGCAACAAAGAAAGATCACTTCCCTTTACCACCCTTTGACCAGATCTTGGATCATTTGACAAGTCAGACTGACTTCCTTGGCAACAGCTTGGAGGTTTTCCTAGATGACTTCTTAATTTTTGGAGATGATTTTGACGGTTTTCTGGCTTACTTGAAAAAAATCCTTGAGGTTTGTGTCAGGAAACAATTGGCATTGATTTGGGAGAAAGCACATTTTGTGGTACAAGAGGTAGTAGTGCTCAAGCATCTAGTCTCAAGCAAGGGTCTTGAGGAAGACAAGGCAAAAGATAGAGGTAATTCAAAATCTCCCTCCACCTACCACTCTTAGAGACTTATAGGATAGAGACTCTTAGGAGCTTTCTCTAGGATGTTGGTTTCTACCACAGATTTATACAAGAGTTTGCATAAGTATCAAAGCCATTTACCAACCCTTTTGTGGAAGGTCAAAGACTTCATCATCGACAAGAAAGGGAGCAAGCATTTTGGACTCTAAGGCAAGCCTTGATCGAGGTCTTTATTCTACAAATTCCTATTGGGACTTACCATTTGAGATCATGTGCGAAGCTTTATATTATGTAGTAGGAGCAATTTTGGCGCATAGAATAGGACTCATATCTGTGTGGAGGACACTTTGCTGCAAGGAAGACAACAAATAAAATCTTGAAAATCAATTTCTTTTGGCCCATGAACTTCAAGGATGCATATCGTTTTCATACGAAATTGTTAAAATGTCAATCATCATTAAACATCTCTAAAAAACATGAGATGACACTTAAGTCAATACTAGAAGTGAAGATATTTTATTTATGAGGGATTGACTTCATGGGATCTTTTTTGCCTTTAGATGGAAAAGACTATATACTTTTGTCAATTGATTATGTGTTTAAGTAAGTTGAGCCTATCCCCACTTGAAAAAAAAACCATTGAGAGGTACTTAGATTTTTTACGAGAAATATATTCTATCGATATGGATACAATAGGGCCATAATTAGTGACGGAGGATCATACTTCAATAATACGCAATTTAGAGAGTTATTGAACAAATATAGAGTGCATCACTGAGTTATCACGTTGTGTCTACCCTGAGGAGATGAATCCACGCGATCATTGAAAACACACGAAGACGTGTCAAAACTATTTCCAAACTCACCAATTTAATATTATAATCATGAATTAAATAGTATAATGGTTAATAAGGGTCGAATCTATGGAGTATAATGGTATTTTCAAAGTGGTCTTCAAATTTGATCAAAATCAGACAAGGAATTAAGGTGATAAATTAAGGATTCTAGTGATTTTATATAGAGAACTTAAAGACGAATCCACATAAATTAAAAAAATCACTCGATTTGGATAAAGATTCGTGGAGAAATCGAAGAGCAAAAATTAGGGAGAAAAACTGAATGTGAAGATAGAGAAAAACCAAAAATAAATCTAAAATTCTGCTAATCTACGATTCATAATTGAAATCTGATGTTATAGGAAGAGATATTAGGATAAAAAGACACGAATTTTTAACCCAAAATAGCACTTGAAATGGTCCAATTGATTGCCCGATCAAGGGCTCTTTATTCCGCGATTTTGAAGACGTGTTTCGGTATTCAAGAAGCAATTTCTCCCTATTCTCTCAATGAAATCTCACTTTGAAACACTCCTTGGATGTGGACATTGATCTCAAAGAGGACTAAAGCAAGAGATTTAAGGATTGAGATGCCTAAGCAGTGCGATTACTCAAAACACCCAAGAATGTTTATATTGTCGAAAATCATGCATATTTATAAGCAAAATTGGGGGTGATCGTTGGATTTGGCTCTTCATATGTAATCAAAGGCTCAGATGAAATGCTAAGGTGCCAATCATTTTTTTTAATTCATGTATGTTCGATCAAAGATAGAGTGCTTAAATTTTTCCACGTCGCCCGTGAAGAGGAAGCATCGCAAGATCTCGTCTGTCCGACCGCGAAATCAATGCCTCAAATTCTCATATGGCTATTATAACTCCTCAAATGAAAAACCATGATTGATTTGTTTAATAAACTGAATTTTCTTCAACTCAGATACTGCCACGTACCCCACTCTCCCCCCCCACTTAAGTGAAAATGAGGGGTTGAGATTAAACCATCTTATTCGCATCGATCAAATGCTCATGAGCGTGTCACGTCACCTTCGCCATTAAATAAAAAAACTGTCCCACATGACAAAAATAAACGCAGATTGATAAGTTTATAAAAAGAGATATCAGTACTGGGTTTAGCGAATATCCTTATAAGGATGCCTAACTCACTAATCTCAAAGCGCGCACACATGCGCGCACACACGTGTCGGCACATGCACACTATGCGCCACGTGGCACGTATACATTTTGCCACATGGCAACACATCATTTCGCCCACCGCGTCAGCTGCCACATCAGTGCATGATAAAAATCTAAATTTTTAACATTTTTAAATAGAAAAGTTTAAAATAAATCCAAAAAAATTCAAAAAAAATTCAGAAAATTTCTAGAAAAATTAAAAAAATTAGAAAATTCATAACTTTAAAAATATACCTCCAAATTAATCCAAATTTTTCTTGTTTGATCAAAAATTAAATAATCTATCATTTGAAAAATTTTAACTTAATCAATAAAAGGAAATAATTTTTTATTTAAAAAATACACTTATTTCTTTTAGAAAATAAAGATAGAAAAATAAATAAGAGTATACAATTGTTTTTCTTATTATTAATCATTAAAACCTAACTATAATCTCAAAAATAAAATGAGAATAATTTAATCTTAAATATCTCTATTTAATTATTCATGGTTATCCCTAATGTAGTGCATTTTGAGATTACACCTTCAATTTTCATAGAATGATAGATATAAAGTCAAAACATGATAACATGCATAATAATAGAATATTTTATGCCTTAATTTGTATTAATAATCATATAATTTATATATAGATTTTATATTACCAACCCCCAAGCTAATAGGCAAATAGAAGTATGCAATGTATTATGAGCTTATAAAACTACATATAAGACACATATATGATGTCTCCTTTTCGACTCATCTATGGGAAGGCATGTCACCTCCTGGTCGAGCTTGAGCATAGATCATATTGGGCTATTAGAAAGCTTAACTTATCTTTGAACGCAACAGCAAAAGGAGCTAAGGCACGATACATACAAGAATGTGAAAATCTATCAAGAAGACATTAAACTTAGTGCTTCTTAAGAGGCAACCCAAGATCATCTTTACTTACTCTTTTATTTTTTATATCTTGTTTCTTAGTTTTAGAGGATAAAAGAAGTCGTCTAAGAAGATGCAAACAAGAAAAATCCTTTGAACAAGCATCGGAAAAGCCTAAATGAGTTTTTCTATACCAATTCTCTGCAATACATTTTCTATTTCTTCATGATATACATCATGATTCTTACCATCTTATATGAGCATGATGGTTTCATTGAGGACAAAGAACAGTTTAAATTAGCGGGCATAGAAAAACTCAAAAATTTTGAAAATTCTTTCTTAGAACTCTTATTTCCAAATTTTCTTATCATTCTACCCCACCTTAGAGTCTTATCATTTGAGATCCTATAGACTGGAGATTTAGAAGTGTAAGTCTTAGAACCCTATTGATTACGTTTTGGAGTAATAGAACTAAGAGATCTAGATATACCATGATATTATTTTAAGTGGTTGACTTCTTTGGGGATGTGTATCTACTAGGCATCGAGGAAAAGGAGAAATCAAAGGGTTGAAATACTATTGGACTAAAATGGAAAGATTTTTTAGGGAAGTTTAACCAAACTCCTGTCTCTTACCTTACATTAACCGAACCTACCAAGCGTGGGAATTCTTGCTTCCAAACTTTCCCTTTAAGAAGTGCAATACACCATAATCGTTGATTTACCTAGTTCATCCCATTATTCATTTCATTCCATTTTAATCTTTTCAGTCAATTTAATTTTTACCAACTTTCAGCTTCACTCATGATAATCACACTCTCAAATGACTCCACCCATTTCACCATCTCCCCTCTACACATCCATTCACACTCTCCTCACATGTAAATACTTGTTCATATTTTGCATATTTTCTTCTAAATAAAAAATCCTCTTTCATGTCCTCATACCATTTAAATTCTCTTTAAGACCCTCTTGATCAAGTTTCAATCTCTTAAATCCTTGATGCATGTACAAAGAAAATTCCTTGTTTTCAGAAAAAAAGGAGAGAAGAAAAAGAATGTATAAGAAGAAATAAAAGAGAGAAATAAGAAGTATAAAAGGAGAATAAGTTGTGGGGAATGTCTTTTTTCTCTTCCATTACTCTTCCACCATCCCTATACCACTTTCACACCAAACCCAAGATATGTTCGCCTCAATCGCAATTGAGGATAAGACTTGAGCATTTAGCCGATAATCACTACCCCAATATGCATTAAAGAAGTCAGCCTAAAGGATGGAATCTAGATCAATATGGTCAACACTATGAGGAAGCGTAATCATAAATTTAGACAGTTTACCTCAATAGTTGCATGATCGAAAAGGTTAAAGGACTTTCTAGGGAGATTCTATAACAAAATTTTAAGGGACTAGCAATTATTTCAGTTCGGGGGTATAATATCATGCAATTTATACTAGAGATAACATGATTATTAGTACATTTTAAGGCATAATTCATACCATTCCTATTGTTAGTATCATATTTTGAGTCCATATTTATCATTCTATGGATTTTACATTAAAAATCTCAAAATGAATTTATTTAAGGGTTAATCATGTACAATTCACAATTGAATTTTAAGTAGATTATCCTCAATTATAATTGAGCTTTATTTGAAATTTAAATACAAATAGAAAGAGAAAATTATTTTTTATGTACACTCATCTATCATTTACTTTAAATTTTCTAAGAGAGATGATTGTATTTTAAAGTTCAAATTTTTTTCTCTTATTATTTATGACATTAAATGCATAAAATGATAGATTATTTAATTTGTGATGAAACAAAAAATTTAGATTAAAAAGGAATTGTATTTTTAAAGATATGAATTTTCTAAATTTTAAGGGATTTTTTTGAATATTTTTTCTGAATTTTGTTTGAATTTTTTGAATTTATTTGATTAAAAATATTTTCAAAATTAATTTCTAAGTGTGAGATACCGTGGCAGCTGATGTGGCATGCGGTCCTACACGTCGCCACACAACAACATGTAGAGGCACCACATGGCGCCTGCGAGGAACACATGTGACATCGATTAGGTGGATTATTATTGTTAAGTGCCATTAATGGGCTTAAATTATGTAATGAATCTCCCCACTATATTTATAGTTAGTAAATACATCAATTTTTCCAATGTGTGATTATTGTTTTTATGTGTACGTAGCGTGGCGTGATGTGGGATGTTTCATTTTTAAATGAAATTGTGACGATTGATGTTCACTTATAGCCATGGGTATGTCACATGTTGCGATTGAGCATCGATTCATTTTATAAATTTTGATCAATCTTGGTCATTTATTAAGAGATTTATAATGGCTTTGATTAAACGCATCCAATGGACTCCCATGGACGTGTGGCAGCGTCTCGAGAGTTCTATCAAAATTGAGCAGTAGCCATTTTACAATGATAACTCTTCACACAATAACATGGTAAAATTTAATCTCAAATCACAGATCTGATGGCCACAACTTAAAGATGATGATGATTCATCTAAATTTTAATCTCAGCCGTTGATTGAAGATGAGAAGGTGATCTAACGGCCAGACCCAAATTAAAATTTATATATATCCTCTCTCTTTGATAGAAGATGTATTCTTGATGTGTTGATCAATCAAATCTTCTGAAAAATTTCAATTCTAGAATCTCTTGCTTCAATCATAGCCATGTGCAAGAAAAATTGATAGAAATAGGAGATAACTATTTTTAGTAACTAGAAATCAATCTATTGTTCATGAATTTTCAATTTTCATAAAAGATACAAAACCATAAATTGTGATCTCTTTTAAATCAAATACTAGAGTGTTGAAGTTTGTTTTTTTTATCTCATCCATTTCATAGCTGAATGCTGAAGTTTGTTTTTATGCCCTTGAAATGCTCAAGTGGCATCTCCTTATTTTGTTTAAAATAATATCCTAGAACTTGAAAATCTTAAAGAAATTTTAAAGTATTCTTGAATAATTTCATATGTTTCCCCAAGGACAAATAACCTAGAATTGGATCTTGTTGCCTTTCATTTTATTTACTGTTTTACATTATTTTAAAATTATGATTGACCTATATGAAAATGACCTGATCCCCTATGAAAGATATAAATTCTAATCTTAAAAACAAACATCTACACATATTCAATTCTACAAAATTGTATACTCATGAAGAATCTAGGAAAAGTTCAAAATTGCTTTCTATGTATTTTATTATTTCTCTTCAATCTCCACCAAGAGGGTCAATAATAATACACAAGCCTTATTCACATTTCTAATATTGGACTTTGAGACCTAGATATCTCTATCTCCATTCATTTGATGGCATGTTTTAGTACATGAAGAGGTGATCACATTGCTTGGAAAATGTTGCATCAATCATGCCTTGTGATAACATGTAATTATATGATTATTCATGCAAATTAAGGCGTAAAACATTTCATTCTTATGCATGTTATCATACTTTGAGTGCATATCTATCATTCTATGAAAAATTTAAGTTATAATCTCAAATTGCACTATTTTAAGGGATAATCATAAATAATTAGAAAGAGATATTTCATATTAGATTATTCTCATTTTATATTTGAGATTATAATTAGGTTTTCACTGTTAAATAATAAGAGAAAATATTTTTATATACAATCATTTATTTTTCTAGTTTTATTTTCTAAAAGAAATGAGTATACATTTCAAATAAAATTTATTTTCTTGTTATTTATAAAATTTGATTTTTTAGAATGATAGATTATTTAATTTTATAAAAAAGGATTAATTTGGAGTTCTATTTTTAAAGTTATGGATTTTCTAATTTTTATGGATTTTTTCTAGAATTTTTTTGAATTTTTATGAATTGATTTTCAACTTTCATTTCTATCCTTTTGATTAGAAAATATATTTTAATTCTAATAAAAAAACAATTAAAGAACGTAAAAAAAAAAAAAGACAAAAAAATTAAAATTAAATGGGTTGGTAAAATCATACACATATAAAAAAATCGGAATCAAGTCCATATGTTAGGGAAAATGGGTTCCCTTGATAAACTTCTTTGGTGATACTTAGTAGTCTCACTTACGAAAGTAATAGAATGAAAACGAGACTTCTTAGAATAACTAAAAAACAAAATAGTTTTGAAATTGATGATTTCAAAGTTTTTAGCTATTGATCCTCGCCGACGTTTTTTTATTCTTTGAAAATCATATGTTTAAATGAGTTTCAATACATGATTATTATCAATATAATGCACATTATCATATTTTTAATGATATTTTTGCATTAATCATTTCATTCCTCTTATATACTCAACTTGCATCTATTTAGTGCTAATTTGGTCAAAAAAATAATAAATATGTCCTATCATATAACATTATTTTTAATTACTTATACCATGAGACTAACCCCATTTGACTCTTTCAAAGTCAAGTGATTGAATTCTCACATTTTCTATGAGTTATTTGGATGCAGGAACATAGGTACGATAGTAGGAAAGCATGGATATAAATGACCATAAGAGGAAAGAGGAAACAAATCTCCACTAAATTTGAATACCAAGCCAATCATATTTTATGAAATAAGTGATAAATGAGGTTTGAATTTGGTAGAGGGATTATCTTAAGGTTTTAGGATGATTCAAAATTGATTTAGAGTGAATATTGGGTCATTCTCCTTATTTTTAGGGAGGCTGGACCAAACTTTATTTTTATTAAATAAGATCTTAATTTTTTTTCTTATGATATTAGATATTTTTAGATGAAAAAATAGAGGATTAAATTCTTTATCCAATAGAGAAAATTTTATGGAAAAAGGAGTTGTATTTTATGAGATATTTAATTTCTAAGTTTAACGATTTTTCTGGAATTTTTAAAAATCTTTTAGGGACTTTTTTTGATTTTTGAGGTGGGAATTTATAAAAATATCCCTCTAATTTTTTAAGTAGAAATTTATAAAAAAGCCCCTTTGTACTTATAAAGCCTGACTCCCCTTTTCTAGGTACAATAAGAGGGTTCTACGTGGCATGCTCTTATTACACGATTTCAATCGATGGCTAGGATTTCTCTAAATTAAAGTCATGATATCTCATGATCTAGATGTAATTGTGAGCTGAAATTTTATAGCTAGATTCCTCTTTTAACCCTCTATCCATCCATACCCTTGGATTGAAGAATCGATTTGAAAAGAAAATGATTGGGATCTCTTTACCCCTCTTGACACTCAAACCCTAGGAACCCACCTATAAAAGCCTTCATTGTCTCTCTTCTTACGTCTTTTGGATCTCTCTTAGCATCACACTACCAGAAGGAAAGGGAGAGGAGGTCAAGGCCCAAGGGGGAGCATTGTTTTAAGCTCAACCTTGTAGTGGAGAAGGGAGCAAGCAAGGATCGTTATCGGAGCAGATCAAGCATCACCCCGCCTAGGACGGGCACACCAACGGGGTTTGTGTGATGATCTAGATTAGATTTTGGCTTGTAAACATCTCTATATACAGTATACATGTGTTTTCTTTTATCTTTTATTGTATTAGCTTTGACATCCTCTTTGTGTACATCTTTCACTCTCACACTCGCCACATTTATCTATTTGTAGTGTTATCTATTCTTCTCATCTTTCCATCCTATTATCTTCATTTTCATCTCTATTAATCTAATTATCTAATCTCTTTTCTAAATTCTATCTTAATTTCTAAGAGAAACTCAAAAGTATCTCTTATACTCACCTCCACGTGCTCCATTTCAACTCATACATCTTCCTCCACCCTCATCTTTCTTTTGAACATATAACCTTATTACTTTAGCTCCCTGTGGATTCGACCCTTGGAGACATTATACTAAGGAACTACATTTTATTGCATGAAATCCATACACAACAACGACGAAAAACACACACGATCGAGATCATCAAAGGACATGTATTTCTTGAATGCAAGTAAGCATTTTTTTTAACCCTCACGGGGGTGGGAATGCGTCACCAATTCTCCAAAGTCTTTCAACATCTCCCCTCCAATTTCAACATTGCACTCTCATTGTCTCAAATTTTCTTCAGTTTTTTCAAAAACATTGATGATCGATCTGACTCAATAGAATCTTAGAACCATATCATAAAGTTGAGAGAAAAGGAGAGGAGACACTAACATTTCAGTTCAATAACATCCTCATACTATCGTGGAAATTAAAATGAGAGAGATAGTGTGAATGAGAAACAGAAGTGACATTGAGGAACATTGGCAATGGACAGCAGAAACTGAGGGAGGCCTCACACTTGTTTCCTTCTGAGAGTGAATCTCAAGCAACAATAGTGAGAAACATAACATCACTCTCTATAGCCACAGACTATTGCAGCCCATATGCAAGCAATGCCCCAACAGCCCCCAGGCCAGCTACAAGGCCAATTATAACTCCAATGGGTGGCAAACTCCCCCCAATCGCCCTACCTGTGTTCACATCATATCGGGCAAACCGCTTCTTTGGTGCCGCACACTGTGGGCAAGCATATGAATCGGGCTGGAAATGAAACACCAAAGGAAGAATCGTGTCAAGCAATAATTAAAACATGAACACCTCTTTCTAGAAAGAGAGGAAACACATTCTTGATACTTATAGGATTGAGTTCCAATGATAGTTAAGGGACTGGACCTGCCCATTGGAAGAAGAAAAATTAACAAACTTTCACAGCTCTAACAAACTTCCCCATTCTAGAATTCCTCACGAATACATGTTCCTTCGATCACCTGGCTCTTCAAATTGGCATATTTATCACTCCATTTTCACCTATATCTTTTGCATAATGTAATTATGTGGGCATTTAAGGATATCATTCTAGAAGTCCCAATAAATTATACTCTGCAAATAATTTCTGGAAACATTGATCACAAACACACTATGGCGTCATCTCGCTCCCTCTCATTAAGATCCTAGTCTGCTTGAAGCTCCATATCACTTAAGAATATCAAGAATACCTTATTATACTTCATCTCTCATGTGACTAGGTAAGATATAGGATCATATCAGACTTTCACCGAAAAAACATTAGTTAAAGATATACAGAGGGTTACTTATTTTTAAAGGAGGAATGCTTGAGAGTCTTGTGGTCTGACCTGTTCGTCGAATGCCTTTGGCAGGAAGTAAATGAATCCGCAGTCCAAGCATATGTGTGTTGCTCGGGCCTACAGTATAAGAATGACCGTGTAGAAAAAAGGTGCAAAATGATATGAGTTTTATCAGTAATTTTACCTTCTGTGTGTCCGTGAGAGTACGACCAAATCTAGGAGGTGCGGGCCTCTTTGGCAATCTCTTGACATCAACTTCTGCCCCCCTGAATGGTCAACAGTAGAGATAAAAAGGGAAAAGAGGGCAACCCGTACAAAATCAACAGGGTCATTGGGACATCAAAATTGAATTTTTAATTGTGAGGTAAAAATCAATACCCATTTTCAATGGAACATAATCTTGTGATTGAATTTATATGAATCTGCATTATGGAACTTCAAGAATGCGTTCACATAAAAAAGTAGTTCTAAAATCATAACAGAGGCAAGACAGGGGGAAAAGAGAGACAGACATTCATACCAAATCTCAGAACTCCAACTAGATAATATCTAAAACAGATGACTGCATTAGAGGGGAAGTAACTGCCCATTAGAAGTTAGTTATGGAATATTCTGTGAGACATTTCTTTATAAAAAAAAAAATTTATGTGGTGCCATGAAATAGGAATTCCCATGGCCAAGTGATATTGCTCTCTCTTTCTCTGTGTGTCCACAGCCTGCGCTAAGTAGTTGCACCGACAACCTGCTGACCTTCAAGAGAAGGAGAGAGGAGAGAGAGAGAATATGTGGGGAGAAAGATACCCAACCTGCTGACAACGAAGTACACGGAATCTGGCTTTGCTTGGATCGCCGTCTTTGTGAAGCCCAGCTTGTCTGCAGGCCAAAGTTCATCCCCAAAGAAGCTACTGGTATATATCACTTGGTCTCCTGCTTTTAGTCCTGCCTTTGCAGCATTTCCACCACCATCCACTGCCTGAAGAAATACTCAACACACGTGAATATGGACATTCATAAGACACCAAGGTAATCCAGAGATGGACAGAGGAAGGAAAAACAGCTTAGAAATATCAAGAAAGAAGATCAATTGTTCTACAAAACCAGAGCAGACTACTGAATTGTGAGTCTGTTTTCAACCCATGAATCTGAAAATTTAAGTGGCTTAAAAAAATGATAAAAAGAGGAGAATGATCTAGAAACATCAAATTGGATGGTAAAAACTGTTCTATTGAAACAGAGGAAACTATAGAATCTCCACATGACTTGACTACCCATTGTAAGCAGAACTCACCGTAATGACGACCCCCTCCATTGGGCTTCTGCCCTAGAGTTAGTCCTAGAGGTTTGTCAACCTCCACCTCTATGTTCTTGGATGCTCCAGCAGTTCTCGCGTTCACCTCCAGCCCCCTCTTCACACTTGAGATCCTCCTCAACTCCGTCGCAGTTGACACTCTTGTCCCATAGAACGCTGATTTCTGTAAAACAACGATTTATCATAAATCGACCTAGCCTTTACAGATTAATTCTAGCCAAATAGAACACCAATTTTTTCTTGACCAATTAATAAAGGACTTAGTTTTTACAGATCAATGTAACCACATAGTTTCTTTTGAACAATTTATAAACGCAAATCAACCATTCCTCAAGAATTGATCTACTTTGCCGATCAAGCGAACCACATTCGAAGACCGACTTCTGCGCGACGAAACATAAGTTAACAATTCCCCATAAAATGATCTATTTTATACGGATGAATCAAACGACAAGGGACACCCATTTCTGCGACGCAAAAGGCAAATTGTCGTTTCCTTATCAATTGACCGACTTTTTGCAAATTAACCAAGTAAACGGCTATTTGAGCCCCGGAAAACGCAAATCAACGATTCCTCATAATTGACCTAGTTTTGGCAGACAACTACAACCTGGTCGAGGGGGAGGAAGGCAGGCTTTTGTGGAACAGCCGATGATCTCAAGGAGGGACGAGCCACAGAGGCGGTGGCGGCTGAGGTGGCGGCGGCAGTCGACATACTCGAAGCTGCTTTACTCGTCCTCGTGGCATCAAATTAGAGGCCGGTTATCAGAAAAAGGGCAAGATTGAATCCGAAAATTCTGTGGACGAGGAAAAGCAAAGGTGGATAGGCGGGGGAGTCCGGCACACGCAGTGGCTGGAACAACACACTCCACTAACTTAATGGGCCAGAGTAATCTGTTAATGAGCTAGACCCATTAACATATATTCATTTTTTGCTCTAATTACATATTGACATATTTTTCTTCGATTTCCAGATTGATTATTGCCCAAAATATGATTTCAAGTCCAGTTATTCATCATTTTGTTAGGCGTAGAAGTCTAGCCAGGATCTTTCTGAAAAAACATGAATAATGGCCCCAACCGCTCTGTTAATGGGCTTGGCTCATGAACATATGGACATTCTCTTGCTGTGATTACTTATCGGGTCATTAACATATTTGGCGTTGCTCTCCAAGTTGCTAATTGCCCAAAATACAATCTCAACTTGAATTTTTCATCATTTCATTGGGGAAATAGTGGGGTACACTAAAAAGTAACTCAACCTTGCTTGAAAAAAACCTACACAAGCTTAATGAGCTCAACCAATTTTGTTGGTTGTCTAATCCCATAACCACAGCTTCATTCTTTTTCTCTAATTACTCATCCACTCATTAACATAATGATCATTGCTATCTAACTTTCTTATAGCAAAAAATATGTTTTCAAATCATGCTTGAGATCATTTTCTTAGGAAATGTGATGTAGGTTAGGGGTCAGAGTCCAATATACTGTCTGCTCAAAAATCACAATCCATTTACTTATTGATCCTTATTAATTCTTGAATGGTCTAAACCCTTTAATTTATATACTTCGATAAAAGTCAATCGTGTTCTCCGTAGTTCGACCCGATCTCATCGTTGTACTTGATTTCTGATTTTTAAATCATCGTGAGTTCGGAATTATAAATTTTGTTTGACCGATGATCGTGTATTTTAACAACTCCACTAAATCGTTTCGTCAAAATGACGCCGTTACTGGGGAAACTGATAACATGCTATATTGACATAATGAAATATGATTTTTAGTGCATATTAAGGCATAAATGATTTCATTTCCATGCATGTTATCATATTTATATGTATTTTTCTATTATTCTCTTAAAAAGTCATTATAATCTCAAAATACTTTAATTTAGGGTTAATTTTGATAAATTAGAGTTTAATAATTTGATAACCCATATTTTTCTTGAGATTATGACTGTTTTTAAAGTTAAAATAATAAGAGAAACAATTTTTATAAACATTCATTTCATTTTCTAAAGTTTAAAATCTTAATAAATGAATGTATTTTTGAAATAATAATTTTAACTCTCATTATTTATTAATTTTGACTTTTTAGAATAATAGATAATTAAATTTCGGATCAAATGAAAGAAATTTGGATTAATTAGGAGTTATATATAAAAAGTTATGAATTTTCTATTTTTAGGGATTTTTTCTGGATTTTTGTGAATTTATTTCCTATTTAAATTAATTAAAATAAATTAAAAAAAAATGCAAAAAGCGGGTTTTAACCGCGCGGGGCCACGTGGATGGGACGTGGCACTCTGGGCCACGTGGCAGCGCCACGCGGGGCCACGCGGTATGTATATTAAATATATATATTATTACTTAGTATAGTATAAAGTTCTTCAGCCTTGCCTATATGGGAAGGGGTAATTGGTCTTATTAAACCGTCGGGTATTATAAACCCGACGGTTTCGTAAAATGCATTCCGTGTGGGACTAAAATGTCAGTTATTTTACTATGCAGGTGACGTGGACGTACGCAGAGCGTCGGATCAAGCGGGCGATCAATCGACACTCGTCGATCGCATGCGCCTGGACCACTGATCGATCAATCAAGCACGTGCGCGATTAATGAGTTATAACGGTCGTGATTGAGTGTGGCGGGGAGCATCGCGATCGTCGGATCGCGATCCAACGGCGAACAAATGATGCGTTTTTATAACGCTTTTCATCAGAGTTCATCTGGGCCGTTGATCAAAATCCAACGGCTACGATATTTTTGAAACGGTCCACGATGGACCGTTCCATCGTAACCGTCGATCGACACGATCGGACTGTTTCGAAATGACGCCCTATAAAAAGACTTGTTCTTCACGAATGTAAGCATCCAAGTTGAGATTTTAATCAAATTGACTGTCTAGACACCCCTCTCTCTCGTTTCTCTCGAGTTCTTCCTCTTCCTCTTTCATTTCCGCACCCACCGACATTCATACCAAATCTCAGAACTCCAACTAGATAATATCTAAAACAGATGACTGCATTAGAGGGGAAGTAACTGCCCATTAGAAGTTAGTTATGGAATATTCTGTGAGACATTTCTTTAAAAAAAAAAAAATTTTATGTGGTGCCATGAAATAGGAATTCCCATGGCCAAGTGATATTGCTCTCTCTTTCTCTGTGTGTCCACAGCCTGCGCTAAGTAGTTGCACCGACAACCTGCTGACCTTCAAGAGAAGGAGAGAGGAGAGAGAGAGAATATGTGGGGAGAAAGATACCCAACCTGCTGACAACGAAGTACACGGAATCTGGCTTTGCTTGGATCGCCGTCTTTGTGAAGCCCAGCTTGTCTGCAGGCCAAAGTTCATCCCCAAAGAAGCTACTGGTATATATCACTTGGTCTCCTGCTTTTAGTCCTGCCTTTGCAGCATTTCCACCACCATCCACTGCCTGAAGAAATACTCAACACACGTGAATATGGACATTCATAAGACACCAAGGTAATCCAGAGATGGACAGAGGAAGGAAAACAGCTTAGAAATATCAAGAAAGAAGATCAATTGTTCTACAAAACCAGAGCAGACTACTGAATTGTGAGTCTGTTTTCAACCCATGAATCTGAAAATTTAAGTGGCTTAAAAATGATAAAAAAAGAGGAGAATGATCTAGAAACATCAAATTGGATGGTAAAACTGTTCTATTGAAACAGAGGAAACTATAGAATCTCCACATGACTTGACTACCCATTGTAAGCAGAACTCACCGTAATGACGACCCCTCCATTGGGCTTCTGCCCTAGAGTTAGTCCTAGAGGTTTGTCAACCTCCACCTCTATGTTCTTGGATGCTCCAGCAGTTCTCGCGTTCACCTCCAGCCCCCTCTTCACACTTGAGATCCTCCTCAACTCCGTCGCAGTTGACACTCTTGTCCCATAGAACGCTGATTTCTGTAAAACAACGATTTATCATAAATCGACCTAGCCTTTACAGATTAATTCTAGCCAAATAGAACACCAATTTTTTCTTGACCAATTAATAAAGGACTTAGTTTTTACAGATCAATGTAACCACATAGTTTCTTTTGAACAATTTATAAACGCAAATCAACCATTCCTCAAGAATTGATCTACTTTTTGCCGATCAAGCGAACCACATTCGAAGACCGACTTCTGCGCGACGAAACATAAGTTAACAATTCCCCATAAAATGATCTATTTTATACGGATGAATCAAACGACAAGGGACACCCATTTCTGCGACGCAAAAGGCAAATTGTCGTTTCCTTATCAATTGACCGACTTTTTGCAAATTAACCAAGTAAACGGCTATTTGAGCCCCGGAAAACGCAAATCAACGATTCCTCATAATTGACCTAGTTTTGGCAGACAACTACAACCTGGTCGAGGGGGAGGAAGGCAGGCTTTTGTGGAACAGCCGATGATCTCAAGGAGGGACGAGCCACAGAGGCGGTGGCGGCTGAGGTGGCGGCGGCAGTCGACATACTCGAAGCTGCTTTACTCGTCCTCGTGGCATCAAATTAGAGGCCGGTTATCAGAAAAAGGGCAAGATTGAATCCGAAAATTCTGTGGACGAGGAAAAGCAAAGGTGGATAGGCGGGGGAGTCCGGCACACGCAGTGGCTGGAACAACACACTCCACTAACTTAATGGGCCAGAGTAATCTGTTAATGAGCTAGACCCATTAACATATATTCATTTTTTGCTCTAATTACATATTGACATATTTTTCTTCGATTTCCAGATTGATTATTGCCCAAAATATGATTTCAAGTCCAGTTATTCATCATTTTGTTAGGCGTAGAAGTCTAGCCAGGATCTTTCTGAAAAAACATGAATAATGGCCCCAACCGCTCTGTTAATGGGCTTGGCTCATGAACATATGGACATTCTCTTGCTGTGATTACTTATCGGGTCATTAACATATTTGGCGTTGCTCTCCAAGTTGCTAATTGCCAAAAATACAATCTCAACTTGAATTTTTCATCATTTCATTGGGGAAATAGTGGGGTACACTAAAAAGTAACTCAACCTTGCTTGAAAAAAACCTACACAAGCTTAATGAGCTCAACCAATTTTGTTGGTTGTCTAATCCCATAACCACAGCTTCATTCTTTTTCTCTAATTACTCATTCGCTCATTAACATAATGATCATTGCTATCTAACTTTCTTATAGCAAAAAATATGTTTTCAAATCATGCTTGAGATCATTTTCTTAGGAAATGTGATGTAGGTTAGGGGGTCAGAGTCCAATATACTGTCTGCTCAAAAATCACAATCCATTTACTTATTGATCCTTATTAATTCTTGAATGGTCTAAACCCTTTAATTTATATACTTCGATAAAAGTCAATCGTGTTCTCCGTAGTTCGACCCGATCTCATCGTTGTACTTGATTTCTGATTTTTAAATCATCGTGAGTTCGGAATTATAAATTTTGTTTGACCGATGATCGTGTATTTTAACAACTCCACTAAATCGTTTCGTCAAAATGACGCCGTTACTGGGGAAACTGATAACATGCTATATTGACATAATGAAATATGATTTTTAGTGCATATTAAGGCATAAATGATTTCATTTCCATGCATGTTATCATATTTATATGTATTTTTCTATTATTCTCTTAAAAAGTCATTATAATCTCAAAATACTTTAATTTAGGGTTAATTTTGATAAATTAGAGTTTAATAATTTGATAACCCATATTTTTTTCTTGAGATTATGACTGTTTTTTTAAAGTTAAAAATAATAAGAGAAACAATTTTTTTATAAACATTCATTTCATTTTCTAAAGTTTAAAAATCTTAATAAATGAATGTATTTTTTTGAAATAATAATTTTAACTCTCATTATTTATTAATTTTGACTTTTTTTAGAATAATAGATAATTAAATTTCGGATCAAATGAAAGAAATTTGGATTAATTAGGAGTTATATATAAAAAGTTATGAATTTTCTATTTTTAGGGATTTTTTTCTGGATTTTTTTGTGAATTTATTTCCTATTTAAATTAATTAAAAATAAATTAAAAAATGCAAAAAGCGGGTTTTTAACCGCGCGGGGCCACGTGGATGGGACGTGGCACTCTGGGCCACGTGGCAGCGCCACGCGGGGCCACGCGGTATGTATATTAAATATATATATTATTACTTAGTATAGTATAAAGTTCTTCAGCCTTGCCTATATGGGAAGGGGTAATTGGTCTTATTAAACCGTCGGGTATTATAAACCCGACGGTTTCGTAAAATGCATTCCGTGTGGGACTAAAATGTCAGTTATTTTACTATGCAGGTGACGTGGACGTACGCAGAGCGTCGGATCAAGCGGGCGATCAATCGACACTCGTCGATCGCATGCGCCTGGACCACTGATCGATCAATCAAGCACGTGCGCGATTAATGAGTTATAACGGTCGTGATTGAGTGTGGCGGGGAGCATCGCGATCGTCGGATCGCGATCCAACGGCGAACAAATGATGCGTTTTTATAACGCTTTTCATCAGAGTTCATCTGGGCCGTTGATCAAAATCCAACGGCTACGATATTTTTGAAACGGTCCACGATGGACCGTTCCATCGTAACCGTCGATCGACACGATCGGACTGTTTCGAAATGACGCCCTATAAAAAGACTTGTTCTTCACGAATGTAAGCATCCAAGTTGAGATTTTAATCAAATTGACTGTCTAGACACCCCTCTCTCTCGTTTCTCTCGAGTTCTTCCTCTTCCTCTTTCATTTCCGCACCCACCGAGGGGTAGAAGTCGAGATTTGGTGGAAAATTGAGGGAGAAATCGACGCTTGAAACTCGTCGTGACGTTCTTAGTGTTCATCGCGATAAATCAGTTTAATCGTGACATTTCGATCGCTAAACGGGTTTAGTGGAAGCGGTTTTACCTTAATTATCTTCCTATCATGTTTAATTTTCATTTAGATTAGGATTTACATTTAAATTTTTCTAAATTTCATCTAAATTCGCGATTTCGACGTTCCGAAATTTCTCTCCACTTCGAATCTTGATTCCTCCGCGAAATCAAGTCCAAATTCGACGATTTTTGATTCCGTGGAATCGATTTGAAGTCTTCTCTCTTAAAAAACCATTTTCCCCAATTTCTACCATTGATTTCTCGTCCAATTTGATCAAATTTGAAGATTACATCAAGAAATTGCTTAATTCCATGTGGATTCGACCCTTATTTACCATTATACCCTTGAATTCGTGATTAATTCTCAAAATTGGTAAGTTTGGAATAATTTTTGACGTGATACCGCGTGAAATCGACGACGTTGCGGTTTCGTCTCGTCAAATGGCGCCGTTGCCGGGGAATTAAGGCAATTTTTGACTAAATTAAGTCAATTTTGACTTGGTCAACGCGGATTTTTCTCTTAATTTCTTGAAATTCAAGCAATTCAATCGTATTTTAAGTGATCCGAAGTAGAAATCCATCTTCGAGATCCTTAATTCGATAAGATTAAGTGATTTTCGCTCCTTTTCTAAGGATTACGGGCGATCACTTACTCAAAATCGTGGTAAGATCGCGTAACTCTCACGGATACCGACACTCAGGTACGACTGATTTCAATTTTTAATATTTTATAAGTATTTATAAGTTATTATCCATCTACGTACCCGATCCACTCTTCATGAGAAGACGAACAGCTTGGAGAGTACAGAATAACCCCCTAGAAATAGACCTCTTTGAACGATCTTCGCAGACTCCCGAAGCTACCGAGACCGACACTACCGAGACCGACTCAACTTTTGATCATACCGAACCAATAGAAATGGCCCGGAATGATGAAGGAAATGCTAGGAAATGCCTTAGTGACTATGTTAGGTGACGAGACCAGACCGCGAGGTCATCGATTTCACACGGTCTCGTGTCAAAAATAATACCGAACTTACCAATTTGGGGAATTAAGAGAGAATTGAGGGGTATAATGGTAAATACGGGTCGAATCCACAGGGAATTTAGGTATTTTCGAGATATCTTTTGGAATTTGGTCAAATTGGACGATGAATTGAGATGAGAAATTAGGAGAAATGGTGTTTTTAGAAAGAAGACTCAAAGATCTATCCGTGGAATCAAAAATCACTCGATTTGGATTAGTAATCACGGAGAAATCAAAGATGGAAGTGGGAAGAAATTTTCGGAATCGCGAAGAACACAAATCGAAATTAAAATGAAATTAAATTTAAATTGAAGTTCTAATGCTAAAATTGATGATACACGACGATACATAAGAGGATAAACTTGTTTTCTAACCTGAGATAACGATCAAATCGATCCAATTGATCGCCGGATCGACGGCTCTTCATTCCGCGAATTCAAATGTGAACATCGGTGTTCAAGAGACAAATTCTCCTCGCTCGATCGTCGAAATCTCTCTTATAAACACTCCGTGGACGCGGAATCTTGTCTAGAAGTGATTACAAGAGAGAGATTCAAGAGAAGATGCAAATAGATGGGTCAATTAGATCGAAACTCTCAAGAATGAGTACATACGACGAAGAACTCGTCAATTTATAGCCCAAATTGGGCGAAACCGTCCGATCAATGCGTTAGGCTTGATCAACGGTCCAGATTAAGCCCCTCATAAATGAAACGTTATGCTTATATCGTGGCCGTTGGATTGTTGATGGGCGCTCCAGATTAGGCCACGTGTGAGGCGTTATAAAACGCACGAAAACGTCGTCCTTAGGATCGTGATCGAACGGCTGAGATGCGGTCCGCGCGGATGCATCTCGGCCGTTATAAATCTTTTAAAAACGCACGTGGTCTTGATGATCTCCGGTGGTCCTGGCCTCCACCTGATCGGCGGGCGTGATGCCGTCACGTCGCGTCAATCACAGCCGTTATAATAACTCTAATTAAGCACGTTTCTTGATCGCGATCAATGGTCCGGCGCTCACGCGATCGACGCGTGAGATCGACGCGCGCCGTCGATCCAACGTCCAGCGCGCTTCCACGTCACCTGCAAGGTAAGTAGAGTGTGGGAATTAGTCCCACACGGAGAAATAGAAAGGAGAATGTCGGGTATATAATACCCGACATTTAAGAGGGTTAATACCCTCCCCATCTAGGCGAGGCTGAAGAACTCTTTTATTATATATAGTAATAATAAAATAATTTAGTATATACGCGCCACGTAGGCGCTACGCGGGTCCGCGTGGCCCTGCCACGTGGCCTTGCGTGCCACGTCGCATCCACGCGGGTCCCGCGCCCCTTTTTTTAATTTTTTTATTTATTTTTATTATTAAAAAAATCGAAAAATAAAAATAAGAAAAAAACAGTTTTAAAAAAATCCGGAAAAAATACAGAAAAAAATCCCTAAAAAAATTGTAGAAATCATATCTTTTTAAAAATACAACTCCAAATTAATCCAAATTTCTTTCATTTTGATCTGAAATTTAATTATCTATCATTCTAAAAAAATTCAAAAATATTTAAATAACAAGAGTTTTTAATTTATATTTCAAAAATACACTCATTTCCTTAAGATTTTAAGTTTAGAAATTTAAATGAATGTTTATAAAAATAATTTCTCTTATTATTTAACTTAAAAAATCACTTATAATCTCAAGTAAAGATAGGTTATAAAATCATTTATCCTCAATTTATCATAATTAACCCTAATTTAGTGTATTTTGAGATTATAACATAAATTTGCATGAAATGATAGAAATGCACTCAAAGTATGATAACATGCACATAAATGTAATGTTTTATGCCTTAAATTGCATGAATAATCATGTTTTATCATGTTAAGATTGCATGTTATCAACGGTATCACCCTCGACCCATCAGTAGGCTAGGTTTCATTTTTGTTTAGTCTGGCTGAAGACGTTAAACTTAACGCTCTTGGGAGGCACCCCAAGATTATCTTACCTTTTAGTTTTATGTTTTTTATTTTCAGTTTCTTTTTAGACGTCGAAGAACTACATTAGGAAAGGGCGCACCTGCACCGGAAAATCCCACGAGCATCACGGAGTAATGAGCTTTTCTAAACCCATCTCACCACACTTTTTATTGTTTTCATGCCATGATTCAATGAGTTTTCACACAAGCATGTAGTTTTCATTGAGGGCAATGAAAGATTCTAGTTGGGGGGTGAGGATTTAGAAAAAGCTCTACAATTTTTGAAAATTTTAAAATTCTACCTTCTAAAAAACTCCTATTTTTTAAAAAAATCTTTGATCTGAATTACCCCACCTTAGAAGTCTTTTCATCTAGAGATTTGACCTACTGGAGATGTAGAAGTGAGGACCTTATAGTCCATATGATTACATTTTGAGTAATAAAGCCAAATAATCTAGAGAGACCAATGGATTAGAGTAGTGGTTGACTTCTTTGGGGTTGGGTATCTAACAGGCACCAAGGAAAAAGAGTAATCATGAGGTTGAAATGCTATGGGATTGGAAAGGAGAGTATTTGAGAGAAAAGAATTCCATCCTCTACCTATTATTATCCCAAACTGCTTAGTATGAGGAATTTTCCGATTCTAGACTTTCCCCTTTAAAGAGTGCAATGATCCATAATTTTTGTAGCACCTATCTTTCCTTATAGGCATGTAGTTTTCTCTTCAAAAGCAGTCAAGTAGTAACACCAATTTGTTTTAAACTACGCTTTTGATGATGAACACTCCCAAGTAAACTCACATATCCATCTCACCTTCCATTTCCCTTCCCACATGTGCTTATACCTTCACTACAATTCAATTGCTACATTCTCTCTTCAGAAATCCTAAAACTCCTCCACATCATCATTCTAGTCTTCTGAAATGCTTTAAAAAAAAGAAGAAGAAAAGAAAGAGGAGAAAAGTCAAAAGAAAGAGAGAAATGAGAAGTTACAAAAGGAAAATAAGTGGGAACATCTTCTACCCTCATCTCTACCTCCACTATCATCTCCATCATCTACCATCATCATCCACCTCACTTGAGAGTATAATCATCATAAGTGGTACCATCTTTGATTTTATCATCCATTTTGTTTTATTAGCATATTTGCTTTTAGCCAAGTCATACCCTTAGAAATAGTATCTTTTATTTCCTTCAGCCTCCTCACACGATGCATCCAAAGATAGGAATCCATTTGAATTGCACTCTTTTAAGGAGGAAACCGAGTTGAGGGGAATTCTAAGTACTACGTAGCCTCCAATTTAAGGGAAGGAGTGATGTGTTTATGGAGAGGGTAAGGAATTATATCCACTCATGAGAGAGTGAGTATATTTTCAGCACTATAGTATCATACCTTAGATAAGCTCACCTTGATTACAATCAAGAGTTAGACTTGAGCATTAGCCGATGAGCACTACCCTAACATGCACTAAAGAAGTCAACCTAGAAATGGAATCTAGATCATTAGGGCCTACACTATGAGGAAAACATGATCATACATTTATACACTTCACCTTTTTAGTAGTAGGATCAAAGGATGAAAAGACTTTCTAGGGAGATCATATAGTGAATTGCTAAGAGACTAGCAATAATTTAAGTTGGGGGGTGTGATAACATGCTATATTGACATAATAAAACATGATTTTTAGTGCATATTAAGGCATAAATGATTTCATTTCCATGCATGTTATCATATTTATATGTATTTTTCTATTATTCTCTTAAAAAGTCATTATAATCTCAAAATACTTTAATTTAGGGTTAATTTTGATAAACTAGAGTTTAATAATTTGATAACCCATATTTTTCTTGAAATTATAACTATTTTTAAAGTTAAAATAATAAGAGAAACAATTTTTATAAACATTCATTTCATTTTCTAAAGTTTAAAATCTTAATAAATGAATGTATTTTTGAAATAATAATTTTAACTCTCATTATTTATTAATTTTGACTTTTTAGAATAATAGATAATTAAATTTTGGATCAAATAAAAGAAATTTGGATTAATTTGGAGTTATATATAAAAAGTTATGAATTTTCTATTTTTAGGGATTTTTTCCGGATTTTTGTGAATTTATTTCTTATTTAAATTAATTAAAATAAATTCAAAAAATGCAAAAAGCGGGTTTTAACCGCGCGGGGCCACGTGGATGCGACGTGGCACTCTGGGCCACGTGGCAGCGCCACGCGGGCCCACGCGGTATGTATATTAAATATATATATTATTACTTAATATAGTATAAAGTTCTTCAGCTTTGCCTATATGGGAAGGGGTAATCGGTCTTATTAAACCGTCGGGTATTATAAACCTAACGGTTTCGTAAAATGCATTCGGTGTGGGACTAAAATGTCAGTTATTTTACTATGCAGGTGACGTGGACGTAACCAGAGCGTTGGATCAAGCGGGCGATCAATCAACGCGCGTCGATCGCATGTGCCTGGACCACTGATCGATCAATCAAGCACGTGCGCGATTAATGAGTTATAACGGTCGTGATTGAGTGTGGCGGGGAGCATCGCGATCGTCGGATCGCGATCCAACGGCGAACAAATGATGCGTTTTTATAACGCTTTTCATCAGAGTTCATCTGGGCCATTGATCAAAATCCAACGGCTACGATATTTTTGAAACGGTCCACGATGGACCGTTCCATCGTAACCGTCGATCGAAACGATCGGACGGTTACGAAATGACGCCCTATAAAAAGACTTGTTCTTCACGAATGTAAGCATCCGAGTTGAGATTTCAATCAAATTGACTGTCTAGACACCCCTCTCTCTCGTTTCTCTCAAGTTCTTCCTCTTCCTCTTTCATTTCCGTACCCACGGAGGGGTAGAAGTCGAGATTTGGTGGAAAATTGAGGGAGAAATCGACGCTTGAAGCTCGTCGTGACGTTCTTAGTGTTCATCGCGATTAATCGGTTTCATCGCGACATTTCGATCGCTAAACAGGTTTAGTGGAAGCGGTTTTACCTTAATTATCTTCCTATCATGTTTAATTTTCGTTTAGATTAGGATTTACATTTCAATTTTGCTAAATTTCATCTAAATTCGCGATTTCGACGTTCCGAAATTTCTCTCCACTTCGAATCTTGATTCCTCCGCGAAATCAAGTCCAAATTCGACGATTTGTGATTCCGTGGAATCGATTTGAAGTCTTCTCTCTTAAAATACCATTTTCCCCAATTTCTACCATCGATTTCTTGTCCGATTTGATCAAATTTGAAGATTACATCTAGAAATTGCTTAATTCCATGTGGATTCGACCCTTATTTACCATTATACCCTTGAATTCGTGATTAATTCTCAAAATTGGTAAGTTTGGAATAATTTTTGACGCGATACTGCGTGAAATCGACGACCTCGCGGTTTCGTCTCGTTAGAAACCTGATTAAACAAGGAATCCAAGAAAAATAATCTTGGATTTAAAAATATAGGATGCGGTGAAGGATGAAATTTTTAAATGGTTAAACTTCATATATTGTTTGGTTCTAATGTCGATAAACTTTTGAAATTTTGATCATTACATCGAATGCAGCGGAAAACATTAAATCTAATATTCAAAATACCAAGCCACCAAGAACAGATGATCCTATCATCTAGTATGAATGAGAAAGCATACTTACAGGGTTTCCTTGAAGGAGTTTTTGATGCTATTCAAGTGTCTAGCCTCTAGCAGTATCCACACGGTCTCCAAATGGTTGGATCTTCTCTTCAAAGTTCTTCACCAAGAGAGAAAGATAAGAATGGAGAGAATTACCACAAGGCTTGCATGGGCTCCTTCAGTTGTGGTCGTTCTCCCCCTATTTATAGACATTTTGTATGAGGTTTTTTCATAAAAAACCCTCATAATTATGTATATATCCACCAACATCCATAAACATGATGTGTGTGACCCTCTAGGTATATATATATTACTAGTTAATAACTCTATAGACCAAATAGCACTTTATTGGTCAACCTTAATTAATTATCCACATCCACATATAGATTAATTAATCAAGGATCGATTTAACCCAATCGATAGGTTGAGTTGCCAGCCCATTGCATGCCAAGCTACACCACGTGCACTAGGAGATATAGAGTATGTAAGAACTCACTTATGGAACCTTCCCGTCATAGATTACCATGTATGTATAATCCTTCATCCACATTAGACTCATGATAATCAAATATCAAACCCTAATCAGTTACTCAAGTTAGTACTGATGCGTGTAGACATCATCGGGAACTCTTTCTCCGATATTTCCACTACCTTGGCCAAGGATTTCATCACATCTCATTCCTTGAGTCAATCTCCTCAAATACCGAGGGTAGATGATCTCATCTTGATCACACAATCATCTTCGTGGACTTCATGTCGTATCCAATATATGACGTTTAAGATATCCCGTGGCTAGAAATTCGTGAGTCATAATCAAACCAGGATCATCCATCCACAAGATGTCTTTTGTGTCTCAAGTCAAAGGACCACATACACAACCATGAAATGAATCAACCCGATTGACAGTTAGGTATAATACCATTCAGGGATTTATATGAATCAATTCAGTGAACTCTTTCTCCAAAGAGCACCCACTATCTATCCTTAGTGTCTCTACACCGATGGCTACAGGATCAGCCATACTCATCATATGAGTTGGATTAGATAGTGCTATTATTTCAAGATAATTTGATGTCCTTCTCGAATATCCCACGAATAGGAATGTTTAGAACATATGTTTAAAGACTAGTGATCACTATATTGTGATCTCATCATAATTTACTTAGTCATTGCACATGCTCATAGACTTCATTACAAACAGCACACAAGAATGACAATGAATAAATTTCATTTCAATGAACATAAACAATATACAAAAAAATGTGATTGGCTTATAGACTACATAATATCCATCAAGTTAGGGGTTAGAGTCCAATATACTGCCTGCTCAAAAATCACAATCCATTTACTTATTGATCCCTATTAATTCTTGAATGGTCTAAGCCCTTTAATTTTCTTCTAATCTAATGAACATATTTTCACTACGGATTTTCTTATTTCATAAAAATATGCTTTTCAAATTAGGTTTATTGTTAACTTGAAAGAAAATAGTTAAACACAATATTTTTAGAAAAATAGTTAAACAGGATGTTATGTTCAATAAAAAAAAATTCAACTTCTAGTCAAATGAGAAGATTGACATATAATGATAATCTAAAATTGAATCAAATTACTGTGAGGGTTGACTTGGTCGACTCTTATTCTAAAAGTTCTAGAATGTTCTAGAATTTTATAGAGTTTTCTAGAATCTTCTAGATGCTTCTAATATCTTCAATGCTTCTTCTAGAAACTTGTGAAGTCTTCTAGATTACACTTGAAGACGCCAAAGATACCATGCTTGTGTATGTGGCTTTTTGACTTAAGACGCCAAAGATATCTTGTGGATTGATGATTGTGTTTTGATTATGACTGGCAAATCTCTAGCCATGGGATCTTTAAAATATCAAATATTAGATATTATATTAAGTCTTTGAAGATGATTGTATGATCAAGATATGATCCTTTGTCCATGGTATTTGAGAAGATTAACTCAAGGACTGAGATACAATAAAACCCTTGAAGGTGTGTGTCTCTTCAAGGGGTGCCATATTTTTAGGAGAAAATTTTTCCTCTTCAAAGGATGCCTTGAAGAGCAACTCGTTAAGATGAGATGGTGACATGTGGAGGTTTTTAATTGGTGAAGATTTTGGGAGTAATTTGGATGTATTAATTTGCCCCGAAGTCATGTGTTGAGGTTGACTTGGTCAAAGAAGAATCTAGGATACAAATAACTTAAATTTTGAAATATAAAAAAGGCTCCTATAATTTAGAGATATGTTTCAACTTCGTCAAAGGGATTCCTAAATATTAGGACAATGATATTATTTGATCAAAAACTCAAAATTAAAGGTTTTAGGTCAGGCGTAGAGTTTGGCCAAGTCAAGGGAAGCTTTTTAAGGATTCAAAAGATTAAGGGCTTGCTCTTTTTTCATATTTTCAGTCTTTTGAGATGCACATATCTTCCAATGATAAATTGTTGAATTTCTTGGTCTAGATCAGCATGTTATTTTTCTTGATAGAGATAACTTATAATCCTTACATTTCTTGGTTTAAATTGTGTTGCATTGGTGCTTCCTGAGACACTTCTTTTGATGTTGAGATGTCTTCACCAATATGCCGTAGGAGAGATGGCGTGCATAAGAATTCTTGTATAGAACCTTGGCGTCATCATTTATCATGTAGTCTATTGCTTCTAGATTCAAGTACAACCTCTTGTAGATTTAAGGATTAAAAATGTTAGTTTTATAGATTCATAACTAACTCGTCTTGTTAATGTGCCAAAATTTGAGGGCACAACACGACTTGTTGATTTAAGTCGCTGTTCTTGATCGTTCATATGCCACAATTGCATCACGCAGTCAAAGAAAAAAGCTATTCCTTCACAAAAGCTTTGGAGAGAATCCTTTCCTGCCCTGTAAAATATGTAATCTATTCAATTCGTTTGTTTAACCTAGTTGAAATATGGAAATTGGGCTTTTAAAAAGACAATGAGCGCATCTTAGTAAATGTCTTTAACGAAGTAATCGACGGAAGAGTCCATAGCTGTCTCTGTCTTTCTTTCTCTCTCATCCCGTTTCGTCGACCCGTTGACTTCTTCATGGAACGGTGCGAATGTTTTTCCTATAGCGCATTTGACTCAATCTGGGAAGCGGAATCCATCTGGATTTGAACTGTATCTCCAGGCAGGAAGACCAAAACTTCCATTCCCTTCCGCCTACCGATTTCCATCTCTGATTTCTCCTGCTGTGGGGAGAGAGAGAGAGTGAGAGAGACGATGAAGAAGAGATCAATCGTGGTGACTGTGGTGGGAGCTCTTCTCGGGATCCTGTGCGCCGCTCTCGCAATCGCTGCAGAGGTGAAGCGCGTGAAGGTGAACAAGAGAGAGAAAGAGAGATATGCAGTAGAAGAGAGAGAGAGAGAGAGTTCTGCGCTATATTTTCTGATTACTCTTATCGTCTTATCAAATAAGGATGTGAAGACCGACCCAAGAACATTCAATTGCTTTTATCGGAACTCTCCGGTCGGAATTCTGGCCATGGCATCAGCTGGCGCGCTCTTTTTGGCTCAAATCATCATCCATGGCTTCGCCGGTTGCATCTGCTGCATTACTAAACCTGGCCGACCCACCGGAATAATCACCTGGATAGTCTTTATCTTCGCCTGGTAGGCTAATTCGATAATTCTTCTTCTCCCGGTAGACCTTGTCAAACCATCCGAATCGAATCTATTCCGTCGACTTCCTAATTTTGTCACTAGGTATGTATTTTTCGTCTTTGATTTCGGCTTTTTCCAAAAAATTCTTCGTTGATCTTCGTCAGATTTGTTTATCTTTCGATTGAACAAAATTTTCATATCTTTGTCGTCCATCTCAATTTCCTCTTACCCGATCCAACGATGCACCGCCACGTCCAATTACTGTAAATTCCTCCTTGCTCTTCGTAAGATCTTGCGAACAATCAAAATCAATTCAGTTGTCTCTAATTCGGAAGATGCATTCTCCACTAATTCCTGCATCTTCCACCTCTCTCTCTCTCTCTCTCTCTCTCTCTCTCTCTCCCCTCTCTCTCTCTCTCTCTCTTTCTCTGTTTCTCATCTTGCGTAACACCATCTCGCTCTCTCTATCTCATCTAGCTTTCTTGCACACAATTCTCTCTCTCTCTCTCTCTCTCTCTATCTTTCTTCCACACCCTCTTTCTATCTTTCTCTCTTTATGGATTAATTGACCAATTGGACTTGCAGGATATCGTTCGCTGTCGCTATGTTCCTGCTGCTCCGAGTGGCCTCGGTGTACGGCTACGGAAGACGCACAAGTTGGAACTATACGTGGCCCAGAATATCGCACTCGTATTGCATCGTGAAACCGAGAGTCGCTTCGAGCGGCGCCGCCCTAGCTCTCATCAGCGTCTTGCTTGGGATCGTATACTTCCACACGGTGGAGAGATTGATGAAGGAAACGGAGACGCAGGAGGAACAGTTTACGCGGGAGATCCCGATGGCGCAGGCTCAGCTTCCCCCGGAGCCACCGGTTTTCGTGCATGAAGATACCTATAACCGCCGTCAGATGCCCTAAATCTTTCACTCTCTAGCGCCCCGAATTACATTTGTCCTTTTTATCAAAAAAAGGGGACGAAGTAACTGCGAGCGCACTTTGATTCGCCATGAATATATTCAATCTTCAATAAATACACTCCACAATCGCATCGCAGTTATCTAAATAACGCGATTAACTATTCGCGATTACATTGCCGTACATTTGTATTAGAAAGGTCAATTATGGAGTTCGACTCCAACAAATTCACCGTGATAAAGCTCAGAATATCATCCAACGGCGAGGTGGAATCCACTCTAAGAATGTCAACTTCGTCCTCATCGATCTGGAGAATGTCTAGTTGCGATTTTAGGAGAGAGGGGGGCATGAAGTGGCTACCCTCCGTCGATATGGGGTATTATCACCATCTACCCCAACCTTTCCCCCGACCCCGAGATCTACCCCAACCTTTGAAAAAGTTAATGAGATCTACCTACCCCCAGCTGCTGACATGGCTCCATCGAGGTCCAATGTGCATCGACGTGGAATACACGGCGGATGCTGACGGGGACGGAAGCCAGCTTGGCCGCCACGTCATCTGATGAAGAAAATAAAATAAATTTTTTCGTCTCCCCCGATCTCCTCCGCTGTCGACCGGCCGTCTCCCCCCGATCTCCGGCCGTCTCCCCCGATCCAGCGTGCTCATGCCGCAAGGTTATGGATAATTCATCTTGACAAAGTTCCAGCGTCGAAGAAATGGTCGTCATCTTCCGGGAGGAGAAGAAGACGCTCTCACTTCCCGTAACCTTTGGATCTGGTTGGCAGCTCAAAAGGACGACCACCCGGCTTACTCTCTGGCTGTATTTGTCTAATGCCGGCTCCTATTGTTCCCATAAAATGAGGATGGAAGAGTAAAAAAATATTTCTTACACGAAATATTTTTTACACGAAACTCCAGATGGTGGTATAATCGGTGATTGCATGAAAAGAAAGCTAGGGTTTTGATACTAATCGATATTTAGATAATGAATCATAGGAGTACATAATCTGAGTATACTGTCGTATACTGTATTTTCCTAATAGAAAATGGCCGTTGTTTCTATAGAGAAAAATAAGAATTTAAATTCATTTAGCCCCGTTTATAAAGTTTTAATCCCTGACGAAACTTCTCTTAATCATTAAATCATTTTACACTGGCAGACATATATAAATATATATTCTAATATTCGATGTAAGTTTAAAAATTAGTCCTCGCAATCGCAAATATAGATATTTCTGAAGAGCTTTTATGCGTCAGAATAATGATAGCCGAGAGGATTACACCAATGCTACATCATGGTATGAAGAACTTCATGGTATATATCCGATACTATAGTAAAAATAAAACGAATTAACTCCAACAAGAAAAAACAAGTAACATAAATAGAAAAAGCAGCAATGGAAGCCGAGCCGACACGTCCTTCAACTGGTCGGAAGATAAACCACATCCACTGATCCACTGCAGCGGAAATTCTCATTGTGGCGTCTTCTTCAATCTCACTCCCTCTCCCTCATTCTTCTGTCGTCTTCATCTCGCGTGCTCGTCTCCATTTCGTTCCCTCCCTTATTTTTTTCCTTCCGTTCAATCTCTTTTCTTCCTTCTTTTGCGCCCTATCTTCTTCTCTCTCTCTCTCTCTCCAGTTTTCGATCTTTCCATCTGTCTTTGTCGCTATCGCTCTCTCCCTCTCTCTACCTCCATACCTCGCAATTTCTACGAATCTTCTGTTGCCCTCTCTCTAGACTCCTTCGTTGTCGGCGCCCCGAGCTAGCGGAGGAGATCGGGGGAGACGGCTGGTCGATAGCGGAGGAGATCGGGGGAGACGAAAAGGTCGACAGTGGAGGAGATCGGGGGAGACGAAAAAATTTATTTTATTTTCTTCATCAGATGATGTGGCGGCCAAGCTGGCTTCCGTCCCCGTCAGCATCCGCCGTGTATTCCATGTCGATGCACACTGGACCTCGATGGAGCCATGTCAGCAGCTGGGGTAGATCTCATTAACTTTTTCAAAGGTTGGGGTAGATCTCAGGGTTTTAGAAGGTTGGGGTAGATCTCGGGGTCGGGGGAAAGGTTGGGGTAGATGGTGATAATACCCCTTATCTAAATAACGCGATTAACTATTCGCGATTACATTGCCGTACATTTGTATTAGAAAGGTCAATTATGGAGTTCGACTCCAACAAATTCACCGTGATAAAGCTCAAAATATCATCCAATGGCGAGGTGGAATCCACTCTAAGAATGTCAACTGCGTCCTCATCGATCTGGAGAATGTCTAGTTGCGATTTTAGGAGAGAGGGGGCATGAAGTGGCTACCCTCCGTCGATCAGCGATTCAACCTTTTCGAGAGAATGTGGGGCGAGCTTCGAGGCAGATGAAGCTTATGCGGGAGGGAGTGCGGTGGAAGTATGCAGATCTGAGGACTTGACGGTGATGGACATTCCTCCAGCTCAGCGGCAGTTATTGCTCCCACATTAGGCATTTTTCCATTTCAGTTAGTTACGGTTCTCTTCCAGTTTTAATCGTGACTGTCCGTTGAAGCGAGTTAAGACGGCTACGAGGATGACACGTCGGATGCGACGAGAGCAGCCTGCGGAGGTCTTTGGAAACTCCTCTCTCTCTTCTTGTGATTGGTCGGGTGATTTATAAATTCACCCACCCGAACGATGAAATTAGAGCGGCGGAAATTCATCCGCGAATAGATAAAATTCGATTGTTATTTCTTGCTCTCTCTTCTCAACAATCTCTTCTCACATCTTGATCTCTCATGATCACGCGCGAACAGTCAAGCACATGAATTTTATTTCCGACAATTAGTATCAGAGCATCTTGATCTTCCGAAGAACAACAATGGCGAAGAAATCTGCGGATGGAGAAATGGGAGCGTCGACGCCGTCTCTCAAGCTATCAAAAATAAATTACCGCGTATAGTCCATGACCATGTAGGTATATCTAGACTCACACAATTTATGACAGACGATCGTTGGTGAGAACCTGTCGAAGAAGAAGGATCGTCATGCACTTTCCGTGATCATAAGCAGAGTTCCTGTAGACCTACTCGGAATTCTCGACACGAAAAAGACCGCGAAAGAGAATTGAGAGATTCTGCATCAGCGGAATCTCGGCGTGGACAGAGTGATTCAGTCCCGCATCCAAGGACTTCGACATGATTTGGAGATCTTCACCATGGGTAAGACGGATTCTGTCGTGGATTTCGCGATGAAATTCATGCACATCATCTCCAATCTGAGGAATCTATGAGAGATGATGGAAGAGAAGGAGGTCGTGCGCAGATTCCTAAGAGCGATGCCCGCCAAATTTGATGCTCTCACTCTCTCCTTGGAGCAGTATGGTGAGCTTGATAAGGTGAGTGATGGAGAATTATTTTAAAACATGAACACAAGGGTTCTAAGTGAACCTATCCTCCTCCTCCTCCTCCTCCTCCTCCTCCTCCCCCTTATCGACCAATTTGAAAAATTATCCATTCATTAATGGATGAAGAAGACCTCTCTAAATAAATAAAGAGTGTGTAGATCTTAAGGGAACTATCTTCCCTCCTTTTCTTATTTTATACAAATCTAAAGATTGACTTGGTCAAAGAATTTAATCCTTATCATTAGAAACCTAGAATTCCTTGAAAGAACCAAGTCAACCACCTGCTACCTTGATATAGTTTCCCTATTTCCCAAACCATATCCACTATATCATATGTACCTTATATAATTATAATTAATGATCTCAAGAAAGAAAATTCAGTAGGAATCCATTTGTATTTTCCTTCTCTCTTTGAATACCACCCTTAGTTAGAATTTTAAGAGATATCTAGTTATTAATTATCTATGGGAGACATTATTTTCTTGCTTTATGACGAGACAAAACCGCGAGGTCGTCGATTGCAAGCGGTATCGCGTCAAACATTATTCCAAACTTACCAATTTTAGGAAATTCACTCGAATTGAGGGGTATAATGGTAAATATGGGTCGAATCCACAGGGAATTAATGAATTTCTTGACGTATTCTTCAAATTTGATCAAATCGGACGAGAAATTGATGGAAGAAATTGGGGAAAATGGTATTTTTAGAAAGAAGACTTGAAATCGATTCCACGGAATCAAAAATCGTCCAATTTGGACTTGATTTCGCGGAGAAATCAAATTTCGAAGTGGAGAGAAAATTTCGAGCGTAAAAACCGTGATTTTAGGTGAAAATTGATGAAATTAGTTTCTAAATACTAATCTAAACGTAAATTAAACGCGATAGGAAGGCAAATTATGAAAAACCGCTTCCACTAACTCCAATTAGCGACCGAAATGAGGTAATTAAATCGATTAATCACCACGAAAACGAAGAACGCGAAGAGGATGTTCAAGCTACGATTTCTCTCGATTTACTTAACCAATTCTTGATTTCCAAGGCTCCGGTGGTGCGGAAATGAGGTGGGAACGCGAGGAGATCAAGAGATTCAAGTGGGGAGGTGTCTAAACAGATCAAAAGGCTTGATTTCCAACTCGAATGTCTAAGAACGACGAAGAACACTTAGTTTTATAGGGCGAAAAATTCGTAACCGTCCGATCGTTTCGATCGACGGTTACGATGAAACGGTCCATCGTGGACCGTTTCGAAAATATCGTAGCCGTCCGATCGCGATGGACGGTCCAGATCTGATCGTCGAGAGACGTTATAAAACGCCTTTGATTTCGCCCCTTCGATCGCGATCCAACGGCTGAGATTCGATCCGCGCCGATTGATCTCAGCCGTTATAACGCTTCAAATTGAAGCACGTGGCTTGATCGTGATCCGGTGGTCCGTTGGTACACGCGATCGACGTCCGTCGATCGATCGGTCGCGAGATCCAACGCCTATCGTCGCGCCACGTCGCCTGCAAGGTAAGTAAGTTATAAAATTAGTCCCACACGGACTTTATTAAAGAAACTGTCGGGTATATAATACCCGACCGTTTATATGGGTATGACCCTCCCCATATAGGGGAGGACAAAGAAACTTTATACTATATATCGTAAATACATATATAATTATATAAATGTCGCGCCACGTAGGCGCTGCGCGGGGTCTGCGTGGCGCTGCCACGTGGCCCTGCGTGCCACGTCGCATCCACGCGGGCCCCGCGCCCCTTTTTTTAAATTTTTTTATTTATTTTTATTATTTAAAATCGAAAATAAAATAAGAAAAACTGTTTTTAAAAATCCGGAAAAAATCCCTAAAAATAGAAAATTCATAACTTTTAATATATAACTCCAAATTAATCCAAATTTCTTTCATTTGATCCAAAATTTAATTATCTATTATTCTAAAAGGTCAAATTACTTAAATAATAAGAGTTAAAATTATTATTTCAAAAATACATTCATTTATTAAGATTTTAATCTTTAGAAAATAAAATGAATGTTTATAAAAGTTGTTTCTCTCATTATTTTATCTTTAAAAACAGTTATAATCTCAAGAAAATATGGGTTATCAATTTATGAAACTCTAATTTATAAAAATTAACCCTAATTTAAAGTATTTTGAGATTATAATGACTTTTTAAGAGAATAATAGAAAAATACATAGAAATATGATAACATGCATGTAAATGAAATCATTTATGCTTTAATATGCATGAAAAATCATGTTTTATGATGTAAATATAGCATGTTATCACTTTACTTCAAGACAATTTATATGAAGATCATCATCATGAAGAGCACAAAGGGAAGCCTTATAAATGAAGATTATCTCAAGATCCACATGTCTACATATCTTGTCCTTCAGCCATCATGAGAGCAAAGAGCATGATTAGAATCAGTCATGAAGAAGCTTCAAGATTATATTATATTCAAGACAAAACCCCTGCATTTATGTCTTGATCATCGACATGAAGAAGGCATCAAGCAATGAGGATTATCTCCCAACACCCCACTAATGAAGAAGATAAAGAAAGCTTGGACCCATTACTACTAGTTGAGCAAAGAAGTTGACTAAAGTCAACCAAAGAGAGCTTACAAGACCTTCACTGTTTTCTTGTCATGAACTCCCGCGTGGAGTGGAGATAAACAAAAACCTACATGAACGACAACTCTATAGCGTACAAAGAAGGATTTTATGAAGAAAAGCCCGCGGAGATAATAGTCGGTGGACTCTAAATATCTCCTATTTTCCCTCCCCGCTACTGGACAAACAAGCAACCTACAGAATTGTCGCCCATGAATCACGGAGTCCCCGCAGATAGACGTCCTATTCATCACACCTTCTATTCGCCTCAACCGAATGGAGCTACCGAATCAGTAGCGGATATGAAGCGTCATCACCTTACTATGGATATATCTATTCAAACGTTGCACTGTTACTAATCTCATTAAATCGGCGAGCTCACTTTCCTCTTTTCCGACGTTGACAACGTCGTCTGCTGCTCCTATCTCCACTTGGAGCGGAAGTCTCTCTGTCATCCAAGAACAGACTTCACTTCGAGAAGACTCCCCCGTACTCACATCACGCGATCGTGGAAATAGCACGCCTAGTTCTGAAGAGACGCTCACGAAGAATATCACGTGAAGACTTGAAGGACAGAAAGCATTCCAAAGATCGCCACTGCCTCCTCGTCATCCCGCCCACATGCAACGACGGTTTTACGACGAGAAACGAAATACATCTATCATTACCATCCTTACCGACAGGCCACAGCCAAAGGCGACGTCAGAAAGTACGTCCATCGACCACCTTTCCAGGAGGCGTTGACTCATAAAACTTTGCCACAACATTAACGGCACCAACACGTTGGCATCCAAAGCACGAACCGTCCGGCGCCTTACCACGCTAAGTTACGTCAAATGAAGATAAGTAACTACCGTTACCACGTGAAAGCATAAAATACAGGAGATTCCACGGTCAACCGCACGGACACGGATTAAACCGCACGAATTACAGATCCAATCCATGCGGATTACGGAAATGAAGAGCCAAATACGTAAGACAGAAGGACGCAACCGATAAATTGCTTATCTTCCGAAGCACCTCTTCAACCCGGCTTCTCCACTATCTCTACCCTATAAAAGGAAACAATTGTAACGAAGACGGGCATGAAGTTTTTTGATAAATTGGTTACCCTTGGTTCGTGTTTACCTTTGTGTTTCATCGTCTTCCCTGTGTCTCCATCGTTCCTCCCGCATCCTCTTCATCTCTGCGTTCTATCTCCCTTTCTCTTCTCCCCCCATTTCTGTCCTCTTTCACCATTTCAAGTCCGCTGCAAATCGAGAGAGATCTGGATCATCTGCGGAACCCGACGGCGTCACTTCCGTCAATTTCCAGGTAATCATCCTTTCATCCGTTTGCGTGAAAATAATTCGAATCTAAAATCGTAAGTCCACGTAGACTGTTGATCCCCTCTAATCTCCCACGTCCCCTGCCAACTTCCCAACTCTCTCTCCACCCCCAATTACTCTCACCTTTCAACCTCCCTCCCGATTTCCTAAATATAATATATAACATATATTTTCGTTCCTTCTATCTCTCCCGCTTTCTTCTCTTCTTAACTACTCCTCATTGTCCGATATTTCCCTATCCGATAATCATCCTAAATAATTCTATTATCTTAGTAATATAATAGTCAACATTACTGGTCTCTAAATTTTATTCATTATATCTTATTATCTTCTTCTTCACATCGTTCCCATCCTAGTATTTCTGGTCTATATTATATTCGTATCTTCATCATTAATCTATCTATTTAATTCCTATCCACATACTCCTCCTTCACTATTTATATCATCTATTATATTCTCCACATTCATATTATCATCTTTATTATCATCTTCTTCTCTCCTAATATTTTATGAATTATTCTCTACTTCATTTCTCTGAATTATAAATTTCTTTCTCGCTGATATCACTTCATAGATCCTCCCTCATATTGTAGGATTTAGATACCTCTAAAATATCCTACATCAGTGAGTCTCGACGAGGTAATTGGATCGCTCACCGTTCATGAGTTGCGGCTCAAAGAACGGGAGTCTCGTGAAGAGGAGCAGGTCCTATTGGCCAAGGCACTCAGCAAGGCCAAGATATCTAATGAGGAAGAGTCCTCATCACGTGGCAGAGGACGACATCACGGCCGTGGCAGAGGAAGAGGTCGAGGCCGAGGTCGAGGGCGCAATACACCGAGTGAAGAAGACAAGGAGAATAAACCTTTTGACAAATCCGTGATTCAATGCTACAATTGTCAAAGGTACAGTCACTTTGCATATGAGTGTAGGAACGCAAAGAAGCCACATGATGATCACGCTTATGTGGCGGAAACCACCCCCGCAGCGGCATCGGCAAGTTCGTCTTATACGACGACCGCAACGTCTTCTCTTCTTATGGCAGTAGTGGAAGAGGTGAGTGACTTACTTCTTCATGGATCTGAGGGTGCATCTCCCGATCCCGCTCTTTGATATTTAGATACGGGAGCGACAAATCATATGTCAGGATGCCGCAACTTCTTTTGCGAATTGGATGAGTCAACGACAGGATTTGTCAAATTCGGCGACAATTCCAAAATCTGAATTGAAGGAAAAGGAGCAATTGAGATCAATCAGGAGAATATGGAAATTCTCTGGCTCTCCAATGTACTATATGTTCCCGAATTAGCAGCCAACGTCCTCAGTCTTGGCCGCCATGATGAAGAAGGCTGTCAAATGACCATGGCGGGAGGTAAACTAACTATTTTCGATCGTGATGGTAGCTTATTCAGAGAAGTACAAAGGTCTGAGGGGCGACTCTACCTATTGAAGCTAAGTATAGTCGATCAATGCATGATCACTACTGAAGACACTGCCAAAGTGACGCAGCCTTAGCACAGGAACAATGAAGAACAGGTGCTTGAATCCTCAAACCTTGATCTTCAAGAAGGATTAGGTTCTAAGTCCACAGAACTAACCTCTTCAACCCTTGAATCCACAAGGGGTTGTACTTGAATCCACAAGCACAGGAGCACTCTCAAAATAGGAGAACACTCAAAGGGGAGAAAGCAAAGCTCTCAATAAGGAATAACTTCAAATTGTGAGTTCATGTGTTACAATGGGGGGCCTTATATAGGCCTCAAAAAGTGAAGGGTCGTCGAAGTGACAAGACCCATGAAAGGACAACACAAAAGTCTTGAAAATATAACTCTGACAGCATGCATGTGTCAGAGACAGAAGTGACAAAAGCAAAAGAGAATCTTCTAGGCCTTGTAAGGCCACTCCAGAAAGATATTTGTAGTTTCCAAGGCATGTCATAAATATTTCTGGTCCCAAGGAGATTTTCTGACAAATGTGTCAGGTCCTATGGATGCTCCCTTGGCCCAATAATAGGCCCAGAATAATACAAAGTGGGTTCCTGGGCCTACATTCGGCCTACATCACAAAGATTGGTTATGGCATTCTCTGTTTGGTCATCTTAGCTTTCACACGCTGAAGGAGATGTCAAGTAAGAAGCTCGTTGAACGACTTCCCCCCATCAACATGCCAAGTAAGCTTTGCCGAAATTGTATTGCCGGAAAACACCACATGACGCCATTCTCAAAAACGTCCTCCTTCCGAGCGACTGAGCCGTTAGAGCTCATTCACACAGACATCTGTGGGCCTATCTCGCCACCTACCTTAGGAGGAAGCCGATATTTCCTTCTTATCATTGATGATTTTTCTAGACTAACTTGCGTGGCAATTTTGCAGTGTAAGTCTGATGCATTTGAAGCTTTCAAGCATTTCAAAATTCTGGCAGAGACAGAGAAGGGAGTGAAGATAAAAACTCTCAGATCAAATAGAGGAGGAGAATTCACATCAGAGGAATTCTCAAAGTATTGTCTTGAGCATAGCATCAAGAGGCAATTGACTGCACCCTACTCACCTCAGAAAAATGGGGTGGTGGAAAGGAAGAACAGGACAGTAGTATCTATGGTCCGAGCCATGTTAAAGGCCAAAGACCTCCCTAGAGAACTGTGGGGAGAAGCTGTAAGTACTATTGTTTACATACTTAATCGATCTTCCACTAAAGCCTTGCAAGGTCAAACTCCTCACGAGATGTGGATTGGGAGAAAGCCCTCAGTTGATCATATGAGGATTTTTGGATCGATTGTCCATGTGAAGGAAACAAAGGGGCATCTAAGTAAGCTAGAAGACAGAAGCAACCCCATGATTTTCATCGGATATGAACTTGGTTCAAAGGCATATCGTTGCTTTGACCCGGTCAACTCTAAGGTGATCATCAGCTGAGATGTAGTATTTGAAGAAGGAGAAAAGTGGACTTGGTCAATGCAAGGTGAAAATTCACATTCACTCACCTTCTTACCTAATTTTCTCTTTGATCAATCACAGGAAGGTGAAATTGATCAGTCGGATGAAGAAGTGGAGGTCTCTACTCTTAATACCAAGATGACATCCTCATCAAGTGTCTCTGAAGACAATCAACCTCCAAGATACAGGTCATTGAGTGATATGTACTCTGAGACCACCCCTATCACCCCAGACGAGCAAGCTTATCTACTCTCAGGAGAAGAACCTCTATCATACTCAGAAGCTGCTCATGAAGAGGTCTGGAGACAGGCCATGAGAGAAGAAATGCTGGCTATAGATCAAAACAACACCTGGGAATTGGAAATTCCCCCACCCAATTGTAGACCAATTGGACTGAAGTGGATCTTTAAGTTGAAGAAGAATCCACAAGGAGAGGTCATCAAACACAAGGCCCGATTAGTGGTGAAAGGCTATTCAGAGAGAAAGGGTATAGACTATGAGGAAGTCTTTGCCCTTATTGTACGATTTGAATCAATCAGGATTCTAATTGCATTGGCAGCACTGAAGGGATGGAAGATTCACCATCTTGATGTCAAATCAGCTTTTCTGAATGGTGAGATCAATGAAGTGATTCATGTGAAGCAACCTGAAGGCCTTTTGGTCAAAGGGAAGGAAGGATATGTTCTTCGACTCAAAAAGGCCCTGTATGGATTGAAGAAAGCCCCGGGAGCTTGGTATTTCAAGTTTCATTCATGTCTGATTTCACTTGGTTTCATTAAGAGCAACTATGAACAGTCACTCTATCTCAAACGATCGGATGCTAACACATTAATAGTTGGTGTTTATGTTGATGATCTGATTGTCACAGGGTCAAGCTCTGCCGTCATAGAGACATTCAAATCTGAGATGACACGAGAGTTTGATATGAGCAATTTAGGCTCCTTGAGCTCTTATCTGGGAATATAAGTTAAGCAAGGTAAGAACTTCATTTTTCTGTCCCAAACGGCTTATGCACAGAAGCTTCTACAACATGCAAAATTGGGAGAATGCAATGTTGTAGCCACTCCACTATGTTGTGTTGTGCTGATGGTATCGCCTCATGAAAATATTATAGAATTGCATCCATGACCTGCACAATATGCCCAGCATATAATCTAGATGTCGAGTAGAAATTCTGAACTTACATGTTATACTCATAGTCTGATTTTCATTACATATCTTCCTACCTTGATACATCTCTGGTACCAAAAATACTAGCAGCGCACACGAATTGATGTTCTCTTTAAAATGTGTCCTGCCTAAAAACTCATTTAAAGACTGGTGTGCATGGTTGCTATTTTCTATATAGGAGATGGGGTCATTCAATTCCATCTTCCTGGCAGTGAAGATTCCACCTTCCTTTGCAGTCAGGATTGAACAATGTTCATCGCCATTGACTAACACCATGTTCCTTTCTCCTTTCACCTGAGGGGTATTATCCAAAAGATAGCCGTCGTGATCAGCCTTCCATTCCCTCCTTGAGGGAAGGTGGCATGTAGTTGTGTTAACAACATCATTGAATTCTTCATCAAAGTACATCCTGCCAACATGAAACTTTATTGTGCATCTTTCAATTTCTTGGCACTTGCTTTCATCCTGATGGATCCAATTAATTCGGTAGTGTCTTGCAGGGCATTCAGTTTTCAATCCCAGCTTTTTAACCAGTCTAGCCGAAAACAAATCTTCATCAACTTTATCATCAACACTATGGATACATATATTGCTAACTGTAGTGCAATCTGTCGAAACAGCACTATGCTTTTGTGGCTCTTCTTCTTGTTGCCTTACAACATGATCTTCATCTTTGATGACATTTACAAAATCAACCACTATTCTCTTTGATGCTATTGTGTGACCATATTCTCTCTCATTGCTAGACACCTTCGATGAAAGAGTTGAAACATTTTCCTTTGAATTGCATAGAGTTGAAGAACATTTTTGAGTTGCACTTACAACCGGATAACTTACATCCTCTATAGTTGTGTGTTGTAAAGTCTGTGGCCTCCCTTTCATTATTTTCTCTCTTTCCATTAGCTGTTCAATACCCTTAGTAGCAGATACCAAATCAGATAAGTAATAAAAGGATTGAGAAGATAACCTTTCCCTAATAGCCCAACGTAAACCCATCATGTACATTGAAATATTGTAAGCTTCTGGCTCAATCAAATCAAGATATGATTGGAGGCGATAAAATTCATTTGTAAATTCAGACACAGAATTACCTAATTGCTTACAGTTTTGATATTTCTGATATAAGAGCTCGTGGTAATCAGGTGGCAAAAACTACCTCTTGAGGTATTTTTTTCATCCTTTCCCAGCTTTTAATAGGATCCTTTCTTAACTGAGTACGCATCCTTTGCAGTTGCTCCCACCAAGCCCATGCACTTCCCTTAAGCTTACGAACTACAAACTTGACCTTTTTTTCTCTTAAATATTTTTATATTCAAGGAATCTCTCTACTTCAAAAAGCCATTGAAAAAACTCTTCAATATTAAGATGGCTAGCAAACACAGGGAAATTAATTATCAAAGGAATTTCATGACTGTCATAAATCCTAGAAGTAGCAAAAGGAACAAAATGAAACTTGCCTTTTGACATTTTTAAACACTTGAAACTGGAACGATAAATCTTGCTCTGATACCACTTGACGCAGCCTTAGCGTAGGAACAATGAAGAGTAGTGGCTTGAATCCACAATGACGTAGCCTTAGCAGAGGAATAATGAAGAACAGTGGCTTGAATCCACAAACCTTGCTCCTTCAAGAAGGGTTAGAATCTGAATCCATAGAACTAACCTCTTCAACCCTTGAATCCACAAGGGGATGTGCTTGAATCCACAAGCACTCTCAGCAAGGAGAATACTCAGAAAGAAAGCAGAGCTCTCAAAAAAGGGATAACTTCAAATTGTGTTCAAGTGTTACAATGGGGGGCCTTATATAGGCCTTAAAAAGTAAAGGGTCATCCAAGTGACAAGACACATGAAAAGATAACACAAAAGTCTTGAAAATACAACTCTGACAACATGAATTTGTCAAAGACAGAACTGACAAAACAAAAAGTAAATCTTATAAGCCTTGTCAAGCCTGAGTAGAAAGATATTTGAAGATTCCAAGACCTGTCATAAATATTTATGGTCCCTAGGTGATCTTCAGCAGAATATGTCAGGTCCTTGGGATGCTCCCTTGGCCCAATAACCTTTTAATGGGCCTCCAATATAAATAGGCCTAGAATCATACAGAGTGGGTTCCTCGGTTACATTCTAGGCTACATCAATTGATCACACAATCATCTTCGTGGACTTCAAGTCGTATCCAATATATGACATTTCAGATATCCCATAGCTAGGGATTCATAAGTCATAATCAAAACATGATCATCCATCCACAAGATGTCTTTGGTATCTCAAGTCAAATGATCACATACACAATTGTGACATGATTCAACTCAATTGATAGTTAGGTATAATTACCATTCAGGGATTCATATGGATCAATTCAGTAAATTCTTTCTCCAAAGAGCACTCACTATCTATCCTTAGTGTCTCCACATCAATGACTATAAGATAAACCATAATCATCGTATGAAACGAATTAGACAATGTTATTCTTTTCGGATAATTTGATGTCCCTCTTGAATATCCCACAAACAGGTATGTTTAGAACATATGTTTAAAGACTACTGATCATTTTATTATAATCTCATCATAATTCACTTATTCATTGTATATGCTCATGGACTTCATTACAAACATCACACAAGAATGACAATAAATAAATTCTATTTTAATAACATAAACGAGATACATGGAAGTGTGATTGGCTTATAGGTCACATAATATCCAGCAGTTGTGTCCTCCTAAACTCTTGCTTCCTTGTCGACATTGTCGTCACCACTCTCGTGTGCAACTCCCTCCTCTAGGCACACTCATGTAGCAGCGTAGTAGCCTTGCCCTCAGCACTACCCTACTCTCCTCCTCTGTGCATCTATGCACGATTCTACGTAATTTCCTCATTTGCACATCTTTTTTTTCTATGCTTCTTAGCCTCCTCTTCTTGCATGTGCAACCAACTCCCAGGCTGCAAGGCAACCTTCCATGTGTGAGCTCCCTCTTGCAGCCTCTCATCTTTGTGAGCTCCTCTCTTGTCGTCGCCCCTTTTTCTAGCCCTCGTATAAGCAAGAGAGCCCTTTGCCTCGCATCAGTCCTGCACTTTACTCCACGCTATTGTTTGCCTCACCTAGCCATGCCCTTTGCTCCACTCACCCTTTGTCCTGCATTAATCGTGCCCTTTGCTTTGCACTGCCGCTCACCTCACCTTGCCATGACCTCTACTTCGCGCCACCCTTTGCCTTGCATCAACTGCACCCTTTACTTCACGCTGCCCAGCTAACCCCTTCTATTGTTGTGCCTCGGCAACTCGTGCGATGCCAGTCACTTGCACATTGTGTCGTGCCAGCTTCTTAAACTACTATATGCCCTACTCGCTGCATATACTCTTTCTAGCAAGCTGGTTGTGGGTACACTTCAGCTTGAGGGGGAGTGTAACAGGATATTATTTAGCCCATTAGGGTAGTTTCTTCTCTCCACTATATAAGTTCATGTAAACTTTCTTCTTCCTTAAATAAAATGTACTCCCTCACTTATTCCAGATATTTATTATCATTCTTGTGTGATATTTGCAATGAAGCCCATGAGCATATGACATGACTAAGTGAACTATAATGAGATCATAATACAATGATCATTAGTCCTTAAACATATGTTATAAACATTCTTAGTCTTGGGATCTTTAAAAAGGACATTGAATTATCCAGAAAGAATAATACTATTTGATTCGACTCATAGGATGAGTATAGTTGATCCTGTAGTCATTGGTGTGGAGACACTAAGGATAGATAGTGGGTACTCTATGGAGAAAGAGTTCGCTGAATTGATCTGAATGAATCCTTAAATAGTATTGATGTGGGACAAAATAGGAGAATCAAAATTTATCAAATATAAGTGTAAGGGATAGTGTTTTGATAGAGGGATGTTATGAATTTTTAAGATTGGTGACCTTGAACTCCTTAGGGTTAATCCCACAATTGGAGAGGAGAGATATCGTTTTTAATAACCTTGAAGTGGAGTTTCTATTCAATGAATCAGACCAAATTTTACAACAAATGGGCATGAATATCCAAATATATGAATAGAGGCTATCCTAGGGCTCACACAAATCCTAAGAGCAAGAGATTTTTGGGGAAGGATGATCTATCACACAAAATGAGAGAAATGAGAGTACCTTGATGGAGATTCTTGATTGATGTGACCTTGTTGGGGCAAAATTTGAAATCTCCTTCTTGATTACTCCTTGATTTGAGAGAAAAGATAGAAGGGAATGAAGAGCAATGATGGAAAGAGGGAAGGAGGAGAAGAATGAGAAGGGGGACTGAGAAAGAAGGGTGTGTGTTGTGGAGAGGAAGAAGAAGTGGGATGGAGAGGGAAAAGTTGTGGATTGGTGTGTGGATGAGAGAAAATGAGAGAGAGGGGGGAAATTCGTGGAGGATGAGAGAGAAAGAGTGGGGGAACAATAAAACTTCAAACACTTTCAAATTTCAAATTATGAGAGAGAGATTCACAAGATCCACATAAATAGGGGAAGAGAGAGAATTGTTCAACTCTTGAAGGGGTGTGTCTCTTCAAGGGGTGCCACCTTTTGAGGAGAAATTTCAACCCTCTTGAAAGGATGCCTTAAAAATCCACTTGTCAAGATGTGAGGATTCCACTTGGAGGGTTTTAATTGGTGGCAAATTTAGGGGTAATTTGGGTATAGTAATATGCCCTAAAATCATGGGTTCAGGTTGACTTGGTCAAATAAGGATCTATGATGCAAATAACTTGAAATTTGGGAATCTAAAATTATTTCCTATAAGTTAGGGAGATGATTTGACTTGGTCAAAGGGGTTCCTAAATTTTAGAAAAGTGTTTTGACTTGGTCAACGGCTCAAAATTAAAGGTTTTAGGTCAAGAGTAGGGTTTGGCCAAGTCAAGGGAAGTATTTTAAGGATTCTAAGGATTAAAGGGTGGCAACCCCATCTTCATGGGCTTGCTCCTCTTCATGTCTTAAAAGTCTTTTAATATAGAAATGTCTTCTAATGATAAAGTCTTGAACTTCTTTGTTACAATCAGCATGCTATTTACTTCATATGGATGACACCGATTCCTTGCATTTCTCCTTAAGTTGTAATGTTTTGTTGCCTCCTTCGGTGCTTCTCTTGTTATTGAGGTATCCCCACCAGTAATTTTCTATGATGATTTATGTCATGGTTGTTGATAACATGCTAATTAGACATGATAAAATATGATTATTGATGCATATTAAGGCATAAATGATTTCATTTCTATGCATGTTAGCATATTTATGAGTATTCATCTATCATTCCATGAAAAAGTCATTATAATCTCAAAATACTTTAAATTAGGGTTAAATATGATGAATTAAAGATAAATAATTTTATAACCCATCTTTACTTGAGATTATAGGTGTTTTTAAAGTTAAAATAATGAGAGAAATCAATTTATAAACATTTATTTAAATTTTCTTAAAATTAAAATCCTTAAGAAATAAATGTTTTTGTGAAATGGAAATTAAAACTCTCATTATTTATTAATTTTAACTTTTTAGAATGATAGATAATTAAATTTTGGATCAAATGAAAGAAATTTGGATTAATTTGGAGTTATATTTTGAAAGTTATGAATTTTCTAATTTTAGGGATTTTCTCCAGATTTTTATGAATTTATTTTCAATTTTTAAAGTATTAAAAACAATGAAAAAATGGCAAAAAAGGGGTTATTTTATCGCGCGGGACCCATGTGGATGCGACGTGGCACGCAAGGCCACGTGGCAGAGCCACGCGGACCCACGCGAGCACCTACATGGCGCGGATGTGACACGTGTGCATATATTTATTTACTCGTAATATAGGGTTATAGTACATATAAGCATCCCGATTATTGGAACTCGCTAACATTATATTTCGTCGCACCTTATATACCCTCCCTTTCTCTTTCATTTTTACCGTGTGGGACTATGTTCCACTTTTGTTTTTAAACGCAGGTGACGTGGATTAACGTGAGGCATCGGATCAAAGGCACGCTGAACGCCGCGCGTGGATCGTGTGGACTCAAGGTCCACTGGATCACGATCGCGCACGTGTCATTAATGGAGCGTTATAACGGTCGAGATTGAAACGCGCGCAACACATCAAGATCATCGGATCGCGATCCAACAAAGGCAGATCCGATGCGTTTTATAACGCAAAACACGTGGCTTCATCTGAGCACTCCATCAACGATCGGACGGCAGCGATTTAATTGTAACGGTTCACAATGAACCGTTTCATCAGAACCGTCGATTAAATCTAATCGGATGGTTACCCCCAAATGTCCTATAAATTGAGATGTTCTTCCGATTTGTAAAGCATTCAAGAGATAATCAATCTAATTGATCTGTTTACACACTCACCCTCTTGAATCTCTCAATCCTAACCTCTTCAAGACTCAATTCCGCATCCTCGAAGTGCTTAGGATCAAGATTTGGCTAAAAGACGAAGGAGAAATCGAAGCTTGAACTCGAAGATCGCGACTTCTGGATTTTTTATGAAAAGCCTTAATCCTGGCGATTAATTGGGTTAATCCAATCACAATCGAGGGTTAGTGGAGTCGATTTTTACTAATCTTTCATCTACTCATGTTTGATTTTCGCTTAGATTAGGAATTTCATCTTAATTTTGTTTTATTTTCGTTATTTTTGCGATTCTAGTTTTTGGAAATTATCTCCCACTTCGATCTTCAATTTCTTCGCAAAATCAAAGTCAAATTCGATGATTTTTTATTCTGTGAGATCGGCTTGAAGTTCTCTTTCATAATCTACCATTTTCCCCAATTTCTAACATCAATTCATCGTCTGATTTGATCAAATTCGAAGAGATCATCATAAATTTTCTTAATTCCATGTGAATTCGACCCTTATTTATCATTATACCCCTCAATTCGAGATATTTTCATCAAATTGGTAAGTTTGGACTTTGTTTTGACACGAGACCGTGTGAAATCGACGACCTCGCGGTCTCCTCTCGTCAGTTGTGTATGTGGCTTTTTGACTTAAGACGCCAAAGATATCTTGTGGATTGATGATTGTGTTTTGATTATGACTGACGAATCTCTAGCCATGGGATCTTTAAAATATCAAATATTAGATATTATATTAAGTCTTTGAAGATGATTGTATGATCAAGATATGATCCTTTGTCCATGGTATTTGAGAAGATTAACTCAAGGACTGAGATACAATAAAACCCTTGAAGGTATGTGTCTCTTCAAGGGGTGCCATATTTTTAGGAGAAAATTTTTCCTCTTCAAAGGATGCCTTGAAGAGCAACTCGTTAAGATGAGATGGTGACATGTGGAGGTTTTTAATTGGTGAAGATTTTGGGAGTAATTTGGATGTATTAATTTGCCCCGAAGTCATGTGTTGAGGTTGACTTGGTCAAAGAAGAATCTAGGATACAAATAACTTCAATTTTGAAATATAAAAAAGGCTCCTATAATTTAGAGATATGTTTCAACTTCGTCAAAGGGATTCCTAAATATTAGGACAATGATTTATTTGATCAAAAACTCAAAATTAAAGGTTTTAGGTCAAGCGTAGAGTTTGGCCGAGTCAAGGGAAGCTTTTTAAGGATTCAAAAGAATAAGGGCTTTCTCTTTTTCACATCTTCAAAATCTTTAGAGATACACATATCTTTCAATGATAAATAGGTGAATTTCTTGGTATAGATCAGCATGTTGTTTTCCTTGATAGTGATAACTTATAATCCTTACATTTCTCCTTAACTTGTGTTGGATTGGTGCTTCCTGAGACACTTCTTTTGTTGTTGAGATGTCTTTGCCAACATGCCGTAGGAGATATGGAGTACATAAGAATTTTTGTATGGAATTTATCATTTATCATATAGTCTATTGCTTCTAGATTCAAGTACAACCTCTTGTAGATTTAAGGGTTAAAAATGTTAGTTTTATAGATTCATAACTAACTCGTCTTGTTAATGTGACAAAATTTGAGAGCACAACACGACTTGTTGATTTAAGTCGCTGTTCTTGACTGTTCATATGCCAAACTTGCATCACGCAGTCAAAGAAAAAAGCTATTCCTTCACAAAAGCTTCGGAGAGAATCCTTTCCTGCCATGTAATACTATTCAATTCGTTTGTTTAACCTAGTTGAAATATGGAAATTGGGCTTTTAAAAAGACAATGAGCGCATCTTAGTAAGTGTCTTTAACGAAGTAATCGACGGAAGAGTCCATAGCTGTCTCTCTCTTTCTTTCTCTCTCATCCCGTTTCGTCGACCCGTTGACTTCTTCATGGAACGGTGCGAATGGTTTTCCTATAGCGCATTTGACTCTATCTGGGCAGCGGAATCCATCTGGATTTGAACTGTATCTCCAGGCAGGAAGACCAAAACTTCCATTCCCTTCCGCCTACCGATTTCCATCTCTGATTTCACCTGCTGTGGGGAGAGAGAGAGAGAGAGTGAGAGAGACGATGAAGAAGAGATCAATGGTGGTGACAGTGGTGGGAGTTCTTCTCGGGATCCTGTGCGCCGCGCTCGGCATCGCTGCAGAGGCGAAGCGCGTGAAGGTGAACAAGAGAGAGAAAGGGAGATATAGCAGTAGAAGAGAGAGAGAGCTCTGCGCTATATTTTCTGATTACTCTTAGCCTCTTATCAAATCAGGATGTGAAGTTCGACCCAAGAACATTTAAATGCATCTATCCGAGCTCTGCGGTCGGAATTCTGGCCCTGGCATCAGCTGGCGCGCTCCTTTTGGCTCAAGTCATCATCCAAGCCTCTGCCGGGTGCATCTGCTGCATTAATAAACGTGGCCGACCCACCGGAATAATCGCCTGGATAGTCTTTATCTTCTCCTGGTAGGCTAATTCGATAATTCTTCTTTTTTTCGGTAGATCTTGTCAAAACCATCCGAATCGAATCTATTCCTTCGAATTCCTTTTTTTTCATTAAGATATGAATTTTTCCTCTTTGATTTCGGCTTTTTCCAACAAATTCTTCCTTGATCTTCTTCAGATTTGTTTATCTTTCGATTGAACAAAATTTTCTTGTCTTTGTCGTCCATCTTAATTTTCTCTTACGCCGCGTACAAATTACTATAAATTCCTCCTTGCTCTTCGCAAGATCTTGCGAAAAATCAAAATCAATTCAGTTCTCTCCTTCGGTTCGGAAGATGCATTCTCCACCAACTCCTGCATCTTCCACGCCTTTCTCTCTCTCTTTCTCATCTTGCGTAAACACCATCTCACTCTCCCTCTCTCTGGCTCTCTCGTTCTCTCTATCTCACCTAGCTTTCTTGCACGCCATTTTCTTTCTCTCTGTCTCTCCCGCGTATCTTTCTTACAAACTCTCTTTCTATCTTTCTATCTTTATGTATTCATTTACCAATTGGACTTGCAGGATATCGTTCGTTGTCGCCATGTTCCTGCTGCTCCGAGTGGCTTCGGTGTACGGCTACGGAAGACGCACAGGCTCGAAGCCTGTCGTGCAAGGAGTATCGGCCCAGATTTGCTTCATCATAAAACCGGGAGTCGCTGCGAGCGGCGCCGCCCTAGCTCTCATCAGCGTCTTGCTTGGGATCGTATACTTCCACACGGTGGAGAGATTGATGAAGGAAACGGAGACGCAGGAGGAACAGTTTACGCAGGAGATCCCGATGGCGCAGGCTCAGCTTCCCCCGGAGCCACCTGTTTTCGTGCATGAAGATACCTATAACCGCCGTCAGATGCCCTAAATCTTTCACTCTCTAGCTCCCTGAATTACATTTGTCATTTTCATAAAAAAAAAAGGGGACGAAGTAACTGCGTGCGCACTTTGATTCGCTATGAATATGTTCAATCTTCAATAAATACACTCCACAATCGCATCGCAGTTATCTAAATAACGCGATTAACTATTCGCGATTACAGTGCCCTACATTTGTATTAGAAAGGTCAATATTGGAGTTCGACTCCAAATTCACCTTGATAAAGCTCAGAATGTCATCCAACGGCGAGGTGGAATCCACTCTAAGAATGTCAACTTCGTCCTCATCGATCTGGAGAATGTCTAGTTGCGATTTTAGGAGAGAGGGGGGCATGAAGTGGCTACCCTCCGTCGATCTGCGATTCAACCTCTCCGAGAGGATGTGGGGCGGAACTTCGAGGCAGATGAAGCTTATGCGGGAGGGAGTGCGGTGGAAGTCTGCAGATCTGAGGACTTGACGGTAATTTCTCTTGAGAACGGAGCAGGCGAGGATAGCTGAGTTGTCGGTGGATAGGATCTCGATGATGAGATCTCGGAGGGCGCAGAGCCAAGGATTGCGGTCCTCGTCGGAGAGTGGAATCCCCCGCCGCATCTTATCTGGATTCCGTTGCGAAGGGGAGAGAGAGATCGATAGACAGAATGATGCATAAATGGATAAAGAGAGAGAGATGGAGAGAGACATAGATAGATACAGAGAAAGGTTGGAAGATAGAGGGCGAAACAGGTAGAGATAGAGATAGATAACTAGCGGGACAAAGAAAACGAGAAACATACTATTTACAGAAAGACGATAGACAAACAGGAGGGGGGAGGTAGAGAGATGGAGGGAAATATGTCTGTCTATGTATCATGATGTTAGAGAGATGCCTAAAAAGATAGAAGGTAATATATATATTATGAGACGATGCGTGAAGACTGAAGAGAGAGAACGGGGGGGACATATATCTGTGTATTTATAATATATAATATAAGAAACAAGTGTAGAGAGAGAGGTACAGATAGATGGAGATTAAACTATCTATAGCATGAGAGAGAGATTCGGTACCAATGTTTGTCAGTGGATGGAAGTCGTCGCCATCATGAAAAGTACATCTCAAATGCTCGGCTAGAGACTGGCCAATCGTCCTGAGGAAGAGGCATGTTATTTCCATAGACTATGCGAACAGTTTTTTTTTAATTTCTATGACCGCTTACGTTTTCCCCGAGCCGCTTACTCCCATGACAACGATGACTCTACCCCCATCATGGGCAGCAAATTGTCTGTCACTGTCTGCAAGAAAACATAAAGATGATCACGCAAGCATCTGCATGGAGAGAGAAGGTTGCTAGAGACGGGGAGAGATCCGGACACTCCTCTTATCGGGTGAAAATAGAGATGGATACAGTATGAGAGAGAGAGATTTTGACAGATCGGCAGACAAAGAAAGAGAGATTGATATCGCGGAGACTGGCCGACAGGAAGAAGAGAATATCAGAAAGTAATTAGAGTTAAGCAAGGGCATCAGAGCGTAATTAACCTCGCTCCATTAAAATACGGCCGAAATTTCTAGTTGAATTAGTGAATTTCAAGGATACCGATTGAGAGGGATTGGCGTGGATTGAGGGAAAGGGAAGCTGGGAAACAGTGACTGATTAAGAGACAGGACTGGAGAGAGATTGAGAGAGATCAGAGGGTTTGAGACTGGAGAGAGATGGGGATAGAGAGAGATCTGACCAAAGAGAGAGGGAGAGAGAAAGATGGTGGTTAGATGAGAAAGAGAGAGGGAGAGAGAAAGATGGTGGTAGATGAGAAAGAGAGGAAGGGGAAAAGATCGATTCAATCGAGAGAAAAATATATAGGAATTGAGAAGAAATCTGACGTCTGCATCGGGCAGTCGCCGCTGCTTGCCTGCTGCTTGTCGTTCCTCCCAAACCTGTAGACACCTAATTTGGGGCAGGTATTTGCCGGTGAACTTACCATCAAAATTTTCCTACTCCAGGCTCAGCCCAATAAACAAGGACGCCCAATATCCCATAAGGAGCCCAGTTAGAAATCAGAACAGTGGTACACTTTTTGAGAGTTCCCTCTTTCAAATTAAAATAGAAAAATTAAATTTACGCTTTTTCAAAAGCCTGAGTGTCTCCTAATGTTTGGACACGTCCGCAAGTCTAATAATTTTTATAAATTTAATGTTATAAATTTGAATGTGGATAAATATTAATAATTATGAAAATTAAAAATGAATTTGATTTTTTTGGAATATCGACTTGTCCCACTTTGTATTTAAGCTTATCGGGAAAATGCCAAAAATATTTTTGAATTGTCTGATATTCACATTAACGAAGTGTATGGAGGAGGAATAAAGGGCAGGGGGGGGGGGACGCGAACGGAGTGGGATAACGAGCTGTAAACGAAGCTCATACCAAGCGCGACGGTGGTCCACGCGACCAAGCTAGTACTGCGGGGTCCTCCTGACCATCTCCAACCGGGACTGACGGGGCAAGCAGAACCTTTCCAATTCTAGTTAAAACAGTACATTGGCCCTATTTTTTGGGGGCATAGATGGGCCGAAGAAAATGAGTTTTATGGGCCTTCCAAAACCTAAATTAGACCTAATTTCACATCAGTGGATTAATAGATGCCATTTAGAGGCCACTGAACGTGACCTCGTGATGAGAGAGAGAATTGCCATCTGGCGTCTGACCTGTGGGTCCTACCACAGCTCAATGGTTGCCCCCTATTGGCCAGGTCCGAGTAACTACCGTCCAACCGTCTCATAGTTTCAAGGACAAAGACTCTACGGTTGTCCCTATTGGCTGAAAGATGAAAATGGACAGATAGATTCATAGTTAGAGAGAGCATCGACGATAGTACGATGCAGAGAGAGAGAGAGAGAGAGAGAGAGAGAGGGAGAGGGAGAGAGAGAGGTGAGGAAGGTTCGGAGCTCGGGATGCGCATCTAAGCAATTATTCCTCTGTATCCGCACGATTTCCTGTAGTAGCCTCCTCGACGCAGCTGGCGATGATAAACTTAGTTTCCCTTGATCTGAGGATTTTCCTTTCTCCGTTTCTCTTAGAAACTAAATGCGCCTATCTTTATCTCTATCTCCCTCTCTCTCTCTCTAGTCTCTCTCTCTAGCTTAATGTGTCGCACGCGCCGGATCTGTTTCCAGTCAAAGATTTGAAAAATCGTGGTGGCAGCGGGGACCTGCTCGGCTCCTCCGCAATGACGGGGATCGCGGCTGCCATGGACGCGTTCCTGGATGTCGCGAGTCGAGTTTGCCGCAGTCCTATTGCCGTCTTCGTCCAGATTCAGGTACACCTTTGACGTTTGGATCAGATCAGAGAACCATCTCCTGTCTTGGATTATTCTATCGTTTCAGCTGTCATTGTTTAGTTTCATGCCCTTTTCTCTTTGGCGTTTCAGTAATATTCATTACATCATGTTTTCATATTGCTAATTTGGATCTTCGGTAATGTATATCGCGTTCGTAAAGTGTTTTCTCATTGTAGTGACGTTCTTCTGATTGCTCATCCTGTTTCGATTTTTCTATCTTTAGGGTTGCGTCATATGCTTAGTTCTTGCAATTGGATGGCTTTTTGCGTCATTTGTCAGGTAATCCATCCCTTGAGTGTTGTTTACTGGTAATTTAGTTACCAACAATTAGATTCTTGTGTGTTTCAGGAATGGTGTTATACGGCGGATGAAGCATGCGAATTCATGTGGAAATCCCTTTGCATTCCTGTATGAAGATATCAACGATCTTGAGCACTCAGTTCAGTCAAAACTTCCAAGAGTCTCCGTGGTTATGCCTCTTAAGGGTTTTGGGGAGCATAACCTTGAGAACTGGAGGAGTCAGGTCACACTCAACTTTCTCAAAATCCCAGATTCTGTTATTACTTTAAAAAGTTTGTTCGATATTCAGATTACTTCTCTCTATGGAGGGTCTTTGGAGTTCCTTTTTGTTGTCGAAAGTGTTGAAGATCCAGCATACGATGCAATTACTCTATTGATCTCAGAATTCAAGGTGAACAGAAATTATGTTGTCCAGATCATTACCTTCTAATAAGTTTCATAAAATCACGATTGATAAGTATTATATGATGCGAGTAGTTCTCTAATCCGGATAAGGTTCATTTCAGGATGAAATTGATGCCAAGATCATTGTAGCTGGTCTGTCAGTCACATGCAGTCAGAAGATTCATAATCAGTTAGTACGTGGTGTCCGCTTGATAAATTCTCTTAATTTTCTTTGGATTCCTGGAAAATCTATTCTGTGAAATGACATGATTCTGATATGATCCAACTAATGAATGAATGAATCTAATAGATCCAATCAGCCAACATCCACAATCAACCACGATCTGCTCCAATATCGATCTAGATTGATACAGAGCTCAATTCCAATTTTGATTGATATTGACGGACTTCCAACCTCTTGCTGCATACTGCCTACTCTTCTGCCTCACAATGCCCAGCCTCAACCACTCAAGGTCCAGAATTCACCCGTCAACTGTTCATCTCATTGATAGACAGTAAGTAGGGTTAGACCATCCCAATGATGGTATTGGATGCCACGGTATCAGGGCAGATATCGATGCCGATGCGATCATCCGGACAGTGGATTAAGGAGCTATCCAGTATCTGATATCTGTCCAGGATGATGGATATCGGATAAAGTACTCTGATATCCATCATCCAGTTGTCATCCATCAGTCGTCATCTGGCTACATCCATGGTACTGGATGACAGATGATGGGTATCGGAATTGGATATCAGATATCTGATATCTGCACCAATATCCAGGAGACATCTGGCAATATATGGCAATATCCAACATCATCAGTCATCTGATATCCGTCATCCATGTCATTCATGCACATAGCAGTGATTCTTTCATCTGTCATCCACTACTGTATCTAACATCCAGCCATCATATGGCACCGAGATTCCATGCTCCATGGTACTGAATGACAAATGATAGGGTATCGGATGTGGATGTCAGATATCTGATATGTGCACCGATATCCAGGAGATATCTGTCAATATATGGCGGTGTCCAACATTATCTGTCATCCATGTCATTCATGCACATAGCAGTGATTCTGTCATCTGTCATCCACTACTTTATCTAACGTCCGGCCACCATCCACCACCGAGATGCCAGGTGTCCAAACTGCCCAATGCTGCATGACATCCAGATATCTGACAGAAAAACCCTAATGATTTAGTCTCGGACCGGTCCAGAACCCTCTGGACTGGTTGTTATTCTCCTCTCAAGCTCAGGGCTGGCCCTTTTATTATCCTCTCAAGCTCGTCCAGTTCTGCTGTCATGAATTGAAGGCTGCCCTTCTTCACAAAAGCCTCCACTGTTCGTCTTCTGCTTTCTCCTTCTCATGCATGCTGGCCAGGGAACTGTATCAGATTCCTCACTTGAAATTAGATTTTTGTATTTTCATAGATTTAGAGGTATGTGGTAAGATCCCTGATTAAGGAGTGCATATGAGATGTCTGACTAGAGGAATTTGAGATACAACAAGGAGAGGATAACAGAGAGGCCAAAGCAGTGGTACTGACCTGCTGGAGTGGGGAGAGAGTTTGAGAGTTGAAAATCAGTGGTACCCTTAGCTCTCCTGCTTTCTGCCTGATATCTTCCTGCATTCCCTCTTAGATGAGCTTACTATTTAAAGAGGTACTGATGAGAGCCTGTTTTACTCCTCATCTCTCTCAAGCATCTCCTTCCCAACCCCTGTTGCGTCTTTCAATGTTTTGATTAACACTGTTCCTGCTGCCTGATGTATTGTCCACCTGAACCATTTCTGTGTCAGCATTTCGACTTGGTTGTTGGTTTCTTCTTTCGTCATCTGTAGGCAAGTAGTAGGCCCCTTACCAGTATGCAGCTGTTATTTGCTTCTATGTTGCATTCAGAGGCATTCTATGTAGCATTCAGATGAACTATTATGAAGTTCAATGTATGATACTTGGAGGTCAGGAGAAAATGCACGAATTTTCTCTTCATCCATCACTGCCCTTCTCTATTCTTATAATGACTAAGTTTAATGGACTACACCTGGTGACTCTCCATGCTTTAATTCTGTCAATTGTTCAGAACTCTATGTACTTGTAATAGATTCTAGGATGAAATAAAGATTTATGCTTTTTAGTTAGGCCCATTATTGGGACATTAAGGCCCAATAATGGAACCACTCATAAGATCCATGTAGGCCTAGTAAAGTGGACCTAAATGGATCTATACCTGATCTTATTAAAGATCAGGTATAGATGTCAGCATTGCTGACATCAGGCTCCAACGGCTAGAAACTAGCCGTTGGAAGGTACTCCAACGGTTAGAAATTTCTAACCGTTGGAGGTGACCCTTCAGGTCTCCCCACTGGACTGTATAAAAGGCTCCTCATGTTGAATATAAAAATGATCCTTTTCTGGGCAAACTCTCTCTCTCTGCTTCTTCCACACTTCCTCTCTCTAGAGCTTTCTCTCTACAATTTTACAAATTCATATGGTTTGCGCCATCATGAGAGGAAGTACAAGTCAGAATATAAAACCTGAGGGAAGAAGACAAAACCCTCCATAGAATGTTAGGCCTTTTCTGTTACATTGGAATCTAATATAACCATGGTATTTTTTTATGAAAGTAATTACTTCCTCCTTAGGGTAAAATAGCCAACAGTTAAATGCAACTAATAATAAGTCTATTTATTATAGTCTGCCCATTAGTCATTTATCCTTTTTAAAAGGATTACTCCATTATCTTTGAAATCATTTTTGTTGGAAGCACTTGTGTTTTAGTCTATCTGGAAAGAAACAAGCAAGCCTTATTTGGCTACTTGATTGTCGTGGGATGGTCATTTTTCAGGTTGGAGTAGAAAAAATGCACAAAGAAAGCAAGTATGTTTTGTTTCTGGATGATGATGTAAGGCTACATCCAGGTTCAATTGGAGCACTAACGGCAGAGATGGAGAAAAATCCTGCGGTTTGTTTGATGCTTCAGAAAGATCTTATGCATTGCTTTTGAAACCTTGGTTCTTCCTTTTGGGTATTAGTATATTTGTTTCCACTTTGCAGATTTTTGTTCAGACTGGCTACCCACTTGATCTACCTTCAGGAAGCTTGGGAAGTTACTGTATATACGAGTACCATATGGTAAGAATGCATTGCAGTTATTTGCATATGAAGTGGACGTTATTCTCTTTGGTGGTTATTCACATTATATCTCTTAGACTTAGAAACGAAGTGTCTGTTGTTATTCAAAAGATGCTACCAATAAAAATGATCAGTTATATGTAAGGGGGACTAATCTAGTAAGGCTCGGAGATGATGAATAAGGGAAAACTACTGTTTTAGAAGAAGCAAGAGACTGTGTGCATGAGAGAAGGAAGAAATGGGAAGCAATCCCTAGAAGCTAAGCTACATGTCAAACCAGAGAAAAGCCAAACTCTCTTATTATTTATATCAATCATGTATTGGGCCCGTCCTGTGGACCCAAATTCAATGTGGGATCCTTCTTTCTCTGATTCTGCTGAAAGAACTATAACAGAGTCCCATGACGATCATCCGAGTGACTTGAAAGAAGTGGAGTTTCCTAAATTAGACAGGCCCTCAGGTTCTTATTTTAGTAGCATATGAAGAAATGAAACCTAGATGTCATATTAAGGATGAATCTGCTTATTCAAGCAAAGTGGTCTTTGCAACCTATAGGCTAAACCACATTGACTAGTTCCACACTAATTCATGGACTGATTGTAGCCCCATATTGCATATTGTCCTGTTTTAAGCTATATGATATAACCATTGTAGATTTGGTTTGAATTAAAAATTGCTGCTATTGAGGAGTAGTATACTAATGGGTGCCTTATGATTCGAAAACCGCACGTAAGATGTACGAAAATTTTGATCCAGTAGTTTTATGATGTGTTCTGGTTAGATTGAATGATGGATAAGTTGAGAATGCTCAATGTTATGGCCCGTCCTGTTGACACATTCAAGGGGCAGGCACGAGTGACATGGACTTGTCAGAAGCCAAAGCTTATTTAGGACCTATTAATTAAATGACCATAGACTAGAAAAATGGACAGGGGTTTTAAGGGACAGGCATCTAGAGATAATTCATGTAAGAGGAGAGTTTGCAAAATACTTTTCAATTTTTTTCCTTCTGTTCAGTTACATTTCCTTGAAGATATAGTTTCTTGATTTTCCTTACATAGGAGCCTTTATCACAGTTCAAGCTTTTCTATACAGTGAGGTGTCGAAGTGTTACCAGGCCAAAAGGATGTTGGGGACCACATATGGCAGAATAACCCGTTCTATAATTTTGAAAAAATAACCTTTTATAGCCCTCTGTCGGTATCGCTTTTTCCACTCCCCTAGGGTTTTTGTCACTCCTCTCTGATTCACCAGTCTCTCCCTCTTCTTGTCCTTGGCAGCCCCTTTCTCCCTTCTACCACTCCTTAGGCCTCTTGCCTAAACCTCACCTTCTACCTGTCCTTGAATCCCCCTTATAGCCATCATTTCCCTTCTGAGTCCTGTTCTGGCAGTCTGAACACTCTTACCTCCTGTCCCATTTCTCTATGCCCTTGATTTAGTTTGTATCAACATGCAAAGCCACTGCAGGGTACATGGGCAGGGAGGAGCCCCTTGCTGCCTATCGCTAGAATTAATGTGCTGAATTGTATTCCAGAGAAGCACAGTCAGCCACACAAGAGAGGTACAATTGACCAAAAACCCCTGGACTACTAAACTACCAAAATAACCTTAGTTTGGAAATTTACCAAAATTCTCATAGTCTCCTATTAGATGTAGGCTTTCGCATACTAACAATCTGATGAGACCCTCTTATTAGATGTACACTTTTCCTATACTAATGATCTCTTTCTAAGGAAACCCTTTCTATAACTATAAGTAGGGAGGTTGATCCCTTCCTTAGAAATTAGAACTTGTAAAGTTCTTATCCTCTCATATTAAGGTTTAGTCCCCCGTCTATCCTAGTTGGTGTTGCTCTCTCAGACCCTATCAGGATTTGGTGGTGCTCCATCATCTTCCCCGCTGCCATACTGATGCAAGGTTACATCCAAATAGGCTGTAAACTAAGAATTTTATCTCAATCCTAGTTGTGTAGTAGATGAAATTACTTACTCGTGGTTTTTTTCTTTTCATATAATACTTTCTTCCTTATTGATGAATTTGGTTTTCCTCTTCTATTCTCAACGTTAGGATTTTTTGCATGCCTATGTTTCCTTTCTTTTATATCTATATCCTGGATTTAGCAAGCCCCTTTTTTTGTATTCAGCCTTGTTCAATGGGATTTGCCACAGGCGGGAGGACATTTTTCCTGTGGGGAGGATGCATGATGGTTAGTAAAATCTCAATTAAATCCGTTTCACTTAAAATACCAAAATAACCTGATCTTCTTGGATGCATAATGATTGCTTAAATCTCAGCAAAACCATTTCATAAAAAGAAAGAAAAAATGCATTTTCCCAAAACTAAAAATTTCTCAAAGATTGCATATTTCCGAGATGCTTACAATTATCAAAATCTCAAAGTAACCATTTCAATAAAAAATTCAAAAAGAATCATTGAGTTTCATTAAAAAAATTGATCTTCTCAGATGCACGCCGATGATTTCCGGACTAACCGCTATGGTCTGGTTGCTGGACTTAAGGATGGTGGATATTCTGATGATATGACTCTTGCTGCAATAGCTGGTAAGAAATGAGTTTGTATGGTTTTGGCATTAGAAGAATACCACTAATCTATGTTTAGCATAACAAAAGCAAAGTGGTAACTACCTTTTAATGGCATCCCCAATACAGGAGCAAATAAGAGACTAATCACTTCACCACCAGTTGCCGTTTTTCCTCATCCCCTTGCAAGCGATCTCAGCTTTTCAAGGTTCTTAATTTCTTCTACCTTTACTTCTCCTTTACTAGAAAAACTCTATTGTTGAATGATTTAGGATGATACTTCCTGTTGATCTTTAATCCAGCTGGAAAAAAAGTGATATACTTAATCTGTTTGGTATTTCTGTTTATATAAAGCATATAATGCATATTAAGGCCCAATAGTTACAATGGTAACTTGATAACTTAGGTGCAACCGTGACCAGAGTGTACAATTGCACAACAAAGCCTCTTCATTCCACTTGAAATGACCTCATGCATGTGTGACGTCTGTCACCATCAATCTTAGTCAATGGATCATTTATTGTCGCTCAAAAGTCAAACGTCTCAATTCAAAAAAATTACTACGGAGGGGAGGGAGAGAGGGAGGAGGCTGTGCTTTTTTTCAGTGGCACACCCCTTTATACGGGTGCATGAAGGCCATTGCATTTGCCCGAAGAACCCTAATTACAATACTGAGCGGATTAGTTATGGATTACTGAGCTGAAATGTCAGCTGGAAATCAATTTTAAGTGACATATTCTCAAGACACTTACCATAAAATCCTTGTATTAAGTGCAGATACTGGAATTATCTCAGGAAGCAGACATTTGTTCTGGAGTCGTATATATCAAATGTAAATTGGTTGATGAACCGAGCTTTGTTCTTTTCTCATTGCTATCTATCCTGGGGATTTGTGCTTCCATACTTGATGGCCATGGTTCATGTTGTGACGGCCATACGTGCAAAATACAGTGATTACCCTTTCAGTGAAACCACTGTCTTGTCTACTGGTTAGTACTTCCTCCTTCCCTCTCTCTCTCTCTCTCTCTCTCTACCTCTCTCTGGCTTTCCAGCTATTTATATAAGTTTACAGGCTTATTAGTCTTTAAAGTCATGTTTATTTATTTTCCATCTTTGTCCTCATACAGGTCTCTCTCTCTCTCTCTCTATGTGTATATATATATATATATCGAGAGAGAGAGAGAGAGAGATATGTGCCCCTCATTTCTTTTATTTTTCAGTTGAAATGTAGGTCCATAAAGTTTTATTTCATTGATTTCCTTTTCTCTCATCTTTTTAATCCTAATTTTTTTAACATCTATATCGCTGTTCTTCTTTTTATTGGTTTCTTTACAATAAAATACAGGTTAGTAACTTTTGTATTCACATTCATCTCTCTTCGAACTCCAAGGTCCATCATCGACACAACAAGCTCCATTATTCTCATTTTCATATGCTCTCTCTAAATATACGAATCTAGTCAATGGGCATGTCTGCCACATGAACTGCTGGCAACCTACTGAGTCATTTTTCTTCCACGTTAACTTATGGGTATATTTCTCTGCAAATGCGTGTATAAAATAGTCTGAGAGGTGAAGATGCTGCAGTTGCTTAGTTTCTTCTAACTGTTTTTGGATATCAGGGCTATTGTTGACGGCATGCCTGGCTACATGCACCATATTGGAGCTTCTTTCAATGTGGAACCTTACAAAGGTGGAAGTCCATTTGTGCAACGTGCTTTCGCCTGAAGGAAAGCGAGTATCTCTTGATTCCTACAATTGGGCACTCGTGAGCATCCCAGCCTTTTTCCTCTCCACTCTTTCCATGTTGCAATGCCTCTTGATTTCTACGATTGGGCACTTTATCTTATGTATGGTGCATGTGGCCAGTGATATATCCAATTGATTCCTTAAAATTGGGCACTTTATATCATCTCTCTCTCTCTATCTATCTATCTATTTATCTATCCTTACCAACTTGCCCACCGACCCATATCTTATGTACATCTCTCTCTCCCCTCTTTCTTGAAACTTCAATCTAACTCTGATCTCTTGCTCTGTATCTATCTACCTATCTAGTACTCTATCAGTGTCAATCAATCACTGTTGATCTCCTCCAGTTTTCATTATGTCTGTCTGTCTGCTCTATCCATCCACACATTCGCTTATTTATTGATGAATATTTATCTCCCTCTCAACTGGATAGATATTCTTGGCGATGCTGGTGGACAACTTCTTATTCGTGATCTCTGCTTTCCGCTCGCACTTCTCCCAATGCATCAACTGGTCTGGCATCCGTTACCACCTCCAGAAGGGGAAGATAATCAAGGTAATCTGAGCTTCCTCCATATCATTTTTCGCACTATAAACTGCTGGCGCCACAAGGACATAAACACAAATATCGTGCCTAAGGGCAAATATTTTACACTATTCAAGGACATAAACACAAATATCGTGCATGAGGCCAAATATTTTACAGTATTAATTCATGGGATGATAAGCAATTACTGGATTTTTTTCCCTTTAACTTGTGGTCTGCTCAGTGAAGTTTCCCAAATAATACGCATCATAGTCTGTAGTTTTTCTTCATGGGCATATGAGAAACTTGCTTTAAATTCGTAACGATTTTTACTCCATTAAAACCCAGTAAGGTCTATCAATTTATATTTTCCTTGAAGGAATGCACAATTAACGAACGCGAGGGTCTAATATTATATATTGTTAATTGACGAGGACTTTTGATATTTCTATTTTTTGCAGATAGATAGATGCAAGGGCCCTGATTTATCCGATCTTGGAGGCAAACACTTGTATCCCAAAAGAGGCTGTTCCCCGAGCAAGACTCAGTTCCTCAGCTCGATCCTACGGACCATATCTCTGCGGCGTCAGCGGCCGAAGAAATCAGAGAGCTAGAAAAAGTCGAAGACCCTCATTTTTTTAGCTTTATGCCCCCCTGCCCTTGGGGGGTTGTGATTTATTCTTCGATTAATTTCTCTTGCCTTTAGTCGATTGATAATGATGGTTTTAATTGGACCGGCCTTCTATGACTGGGTCAGCGTCCGACGTGGCTCCCAGTTGACCAAATAATTAAGCTGATAAGTTGGAGTGGAATCCGACGGCTAGATTTCTTCGAGTTAGAGCGGAAAGCCGATCTGAATGAGAGGATTAAATGTAGGTGGGGACCACGTAACTGCTTGATAAACGCGTCCCTTGCTCGCCTGCAGTATCGCGTCATAATCGGGATATTTTCGACGGTAATATTGGGGGCTACCAATCCCTCTCTATCTTACTAGTTAACTATTCAGGGACCCTGACTCCCCTGTACATCTCTCTACACGCGAGAAAATGGATCTACGAAAGGGGGGGAAGACCGTCGTCTACGCGCTTCTTCTGACTCGCGGCGCCTAATTGTTTTACGATTTCAGCCGAGCTCGAGCAAAATGAGGACTAAATAAATCAAGAGAGAGAAAGAGAGAGAGAGAGAGCTGCCTACCAGAGAAGGCAACAGCGGGGGAGGAGTTGGGCGAAGAGAGATGAGATCTGGCCGCACCTAAATGGAAGGTCGTGCCGGCGCGGGAGAAAGTGGCGTTGGCGGATCGGACCAGATCTTTGTCCTTCCTAGCAGGGATTTCGAGTTCTCTCTCGCCGCCAGATTTTTGGATCCGTCCTACTTCTGGATTTGTGTTTCCTAGGGTTTTCAAGGTTATTTAACTGTCTTTAGCTGATCCGGTTAGGGTTTGGTGTGATCCAATACGCCCAGGGCGGCTGGGATGGGATCTCCGGAGGGAGGAACAGGAAAGAGAGTTCGCGCTTGCCGGAGGCTGATCCTTTGATCTATCCTGCCTTTGGATTTGTTTTTCCCAGGTTAGGTTTTAGGATTATTAGGTCTTCTACGCTGATTTGGTTAGGGTTTGGGGCGGTTAAAATGGGATCCTCGGAGGGAGGAGACGGAGGATTGGGTGTGGAGTGCGGCGTTGGGACGATCGTTTGGGTCAGGCGGCGGAATGGATCTTGGTGGCCTGGGCAGGATTTTGGGACAGCACGAGCTCTCTGCTTCGCATCTTATGTCTCCGAGATCTGGAACTCCGGTTAAGCTTCTTGGACGGGAAGACGCTAGCGTGTAAGCCTCTTCAACTTCTAAAATATTCTCTACTTCGAATAAGGAGATCTCTCGTTTGGTTCAAATTTAGGGAAAAAAAAAACCTGTTATATGTAATGATCCTTGGCTTGGATCAGGTGAAGCTTCTGAGATGCTAGCGTGAATTTTTGTTTGCATGCAGAGCTGTATTTTTTTTCTATGCTGACTTATAGAAACTGATCAATTAAGTTTACTTTTCTTGCTATCTTGTTGCAGCGCGTTTGATTGCCAGAATTTCTTGAATTTCTTTCCAAGATTCAGTAGTTTCAAATAATTATTTAGTTAAAGATTGAGTCTTTAACTGTGAATTTTTCCAATATTTCCCAATTAAAAAAGAACTTCGAACTTCAGTCACGCGAAACAAGGTATTCAAAAATAAATTTTTAAAATGAGGGTTCATGAAGTGGTTTTTTCTCATGAAGTGGTATTTAAAATGAGACTTGTAAAGTCTGCCTGGAAGCATGGTGTAAACTAGTTATAGTAATCTCAATTCGATGATGTTTAACTGATATAAACTAGTTGTAAAATTTTTTGAGATAAGAGACTAATGATAAGTTTGTTATCTCTCCTCATGGACTAGAAACATTTATGCTGCAGTACATTATGTTTTTGGTGTAGCTTAAATTTGGACCGTCAGATCTGACAATAACCTGGATTTTGACATACTTTTTATAGTCTTTTAAAAAAAAATCTATGATAACTTGATATCCCTCTCGTCAATGACAAAAGAAACCCTCAGACAGCAATCTGTCTCTCACTCCCTCTCGTCAATGACAAAAGAAACCCTCAGACAGCAATCTGTCTCTCACTGTCTCTCAACCTCGTATAGTAATATTTTGATCATCGTAAGAAAAACTCTTGAAAAGCTTGTGAGAATCTACAGTATTTTCGGGGTTCTTTGATGCATTTTATGCAGGCTATGGCAGTCTTCTCTTGCCGTTGCTCATTTTCTCTGATTCTGTTTATGCTAGGATGTAGATTCTCACACTGGAGAAAGAAAAGAACAAGTGCTCTGCTCTTGCCTTGAAATGGAAAGAATATATTTGTTGACCAGGTCAAACACTAGGATGGTTTGTTTATTTTACAAAGGCAACTGCTAGTTTAGTTATCAAAATCGTAGTTGATGTACCTTCTTTCATGTTGCTAATGTTTCGTAGTTGAGATTTTCTCAATAATCAATTTGTAATGTAATGTTTTATTTATCTGGTCATCCTTTTTTATGATCTTCCAGAGATTGGTACAATTTGGAAAAGTCGAAGAGGGTCAAGGCTTTCAGGTGTGGTGAATTTGACGCATGCATTGAAAGAGCAGAAGCTTCCTTAGGAGGTCCCATGAGGAAGCGAGAGAAGTATGCCCGCAGAGAAGACGCCATTCTCCATGCCCTAGAACTTGAGAAACGCCAACACGAGGTCAAAGAGCAGACTAGTCCTCTTCTGATGGGGCATCCAAAACCTGTTGATGGATCCATTGTTATCAAGCCCAAGTTTATGCATTCAATGTTGACCAGAGATGACGAGACTTTTGGCACAATGCCTAGGGTCAAGAGCTCACAGAAGAAACTTGAGAGAACTAAGCCTTCTATTATGGGAGATCCAGATGAAGTCCTTCATGATAATTCGTCATCAGTCAAGAGGAAGAGATCTCAAGGTGCATTGACTGAGGATTCTCTCACTAAACGAAAAGATAGAAGACGTCCTCTTGCCCAAGTGCTGAAAAGCAGTGCTAAGTTGGAAGTATTGGCACAGTCACAGCCGTCGGACTCAAACTCTGAGGATAAATTTTTGCCGGAAGATTCTGCTGGGAATTCTTCTGACCAGATTCCTATCTCTCTGGTTGATTATGGGTTTGCCACTAATGGGCTTCAAGTTCTTAGTTCTTCGGCAGAGGACACTGCATCTTCAGAAATGGAGGCAGAGGATTTCTTACTTCAAGGTTTGACTTTTTACCGTGCAGATCACTTCTCGTTTAAACTTAACTTTTTGTCCATATGAACATTTATTAATGTGTTGGAAGTTTTTTTGGTGATGTTGCTTTTACTTGAGGCTTGCTTTCGTTTAATATAATGTTTGATCTTGACTGCTATGCTGAAATATGTGGTTGACTTTTGTAGAAATTACGATGGCATTGATTTTACACTCTTCCGTTATCTTTTGTTTAATCTAATGCTTGCCTTTAGCCATGTTAGTGACTTTTTACCTGTGGACATCTCTTGTTTCAATATCTTGCTTACTGATTTACTTTGGCATTGACCCTTTTTTCACTGGTATGGCATTGCTTGGATTCTTGAATCTTTTTCCGAAGATTGACTTTGTACTGTTATCTTGTTGTCACTTCTACTATGTGGTTAACTTTTTACACTGTTTGACATCTGGCTTCTTGGTTTAGAAGCAGAGAGCTTCTTGGAAGATGAGGACGCACTGGGGAAGATTGATGGTGGCGATGGTTCTCTCTCTAATGATGAGGTTGATGGCGGTACTGATCAGGGAATGTCTAAGTGGCACTTAAAGGGAAAGCGCAATGTGCGGGCCCAGCCATTTTACCCAAAGAGGAAACGGGGTACTGCCAACCGCTTTTTCAATGGTGGTGAAGATGATAATGAGCTCTCAGAGGCCTCAGCCTTTCGCTGGATCTCTCCCTCCACTTTCTGGGCAGTTGACGATGAAGACCTCCCCGAGCTTCCACATGGCCGAGCTCTAGTTGAGGTTGACCTTAAGGTTCAGACCACCTACCAAGGGGAGCGTGTGCCTCTGGTCTCTCTAATGAGCCGGCTCAATGGCAAGGCAATAATTGGGCATCCTGTGCTAGTGGAGATCTTGGAGGATGGCAAAGCTGCTGACTTGGTGTCAGAGGTGGTGGCCAGGCGGGCTCTTGGTGGCAGCATCAATGGCCACCCTGCAGCATCAGCGCCCATGTGGAGGACTGGGCGGAGAACTGTCATGCAACGGGTTCCTCGTGCACAGCTCGGGCTTTCAACTGAAGAGGCTGAGTTTGATGGGTCCTACCCTGAGAGCCTCAGAGAGCCACCCCACAGTAACAGTGCTGCGAGGAAAAAAGTGGCAGCAGCAAAGGCGAGGAAGAAGCTTCAAAAGAAGGGGATGGTAAGCCTCTCCAGCCAGAAGACCAGAACTTTGTCATCAATTGTGACTGAACGTCGGCGTTCGAGCAAGAGCAGGCATGGAGGTGGTGGGCTGATAAAACCTGGCAGCAGCACAGTGCCTCCAGTGACATGTGTCCCCATCAAGGTAGTCTTCAGCAGGATAATGGAGGCAGTTGGCCGGCCACCGTCCTCCACTGCGGTGACTCGCCGGAATCTTCCGGCAGCAGTGGGGATGGATGCTAGACCGTCTTCATCATCATCATCATTATTATGATCGGGCAACAACCAGGAGGTAAATGCCTTCTTGATGCCCGGTCATGCCAGCACCCTGTTGACACATACAGAGAGACAGAGAGAGAGGGAGACTTCTCTGTCTCAATGGGCATCAGTGCAGATGGACAGCGGGACATCCTGAATTCAACGCCCAAGTCGACTGCCCAAAGTCAACAGCAGTGGGGACTTGGGATTGGAGCTGGTGTGTACAATGTGAGTAATAAACAGATGACGGATCTAGGGTTGACTCTCCAATTAAATAGTTTATCTGGCATGCTAACCTCAGTTGATTTGTGTGTTGTGGAGAGTCTAACTCCAAGGAATTGTCTCACTTGGAGAGCTATGGCTTCTGCTAGACTGTCATCGGCTAAATTCGTCGACGCCTCTGGTGCAGACGCGGACCATTCCTTCTGTCCCTCGTGGCCGGATGAAACGCCGCCCCTTTGCTGCACCAAAATAGGGACTTCTTTAGGCAAAATCTGTGCACAAAGAGAGAGAGAGAGAGAGAGGGAAGTAAAGAGACAAATAAGGTGAGAGAAAAACGAAATTGAATGAAAACATAGAGAGAGAAAGTTTCCAAGAATATAGGAGAGGGACAAGCATGCACCTACCCGATAGACACATAGAGAGAGAGTGCATGGCTCAGGTCAACGTCACCTTGAGTTTTCTGCTGGGGAAATCTTCATTGAGACCACTCCACTCTTTCGTTGACCATCCCTTATGCCTCAAAATCGCCTCAACCAGAAGAAATCCACCGAAAGCGTCGGCCTCTGCCAGGTTGACCAGTCGCCTGACTTCCCACAAAATCATCCCCGCCTTTTGACTTTCACCCCCAAAAGTAACTACAACAATTCCGAGGACTAACCAACATAGTCAAACCTGGATTTTTTTTTACTAGTCAACTCCAGCTCCTCGAGAAATTGGTCAGAAAATAAGACTGTTCGATGGCCGTTTGCTTCGAACTCGATTCCGATGTCGTACTGAGCTGCTTTCTCGTGGAGATATTTTACTCCTGTCGGGTGAAAGATATTTCGATGCCCGTGTTCCTGAGGAGTCTGGTTGACGCTGCATTTGATTATGCCGTTTGCGCCACTCCGAGCTTTCTCTTTCTTCCCGGACTGCGACTTTTTTTCCATCTTCGAGAGCTGTTCCTTGATGTACAGAGCGAAGACAGAGAATCTTGTCCCCGTCGATCACATCGATATTTTTTCCTCGATATTCTCCTTGATTTGGAAGTAGACTACTCGATCCGCGTCCCCGTCGAAGCTCGTGCACTTGGAAATAAGGCAAGATCAGCGACTCTCTCTCCACTTCTCTCTAAGACTGCAAACGTTTCTGTCTCTATTCAATTCTCTCCATCTCTATCAACACTTTTTCTCTCTCTTCACATCTCTATCTCTCGACTGACCTTTAACCAGTGTCTCCAATCATGAAACCCCGGGGCATTGTCTTTCTCCTTCTGCACGAAATCAGCCCCTACAAACTCATTCATCACTCCTTCCCGCTCTTTCCCGAATTCCTCAGAGAAATCTCCATCTCCGGTGGAAGCAGCTTCATCAACTCCAGAAGCTTCTGTCCTCCAAAGCCACTCGCGCCATCCACGACAACTCTACCGTCGTAATCGCCCTTCTCAATTTCCTCAACCGAGAGATCGATCAACCGTCTGCTATAAGAGTTTATGAAGAGAGAGATGTAAATATATGATGGGAACACTTATAGAGAGATAGAAGGATGAAAAGGAAAGTAAGGGTTTATCGAGATAGAGAAATACAGATGACAGAAGAAAATCGGGGTTTATGGGGAGAGGGCGGGGGAGAGAGAAAGAGAGGGACAGAGAGTGATAAGGATGATAAGGAAAAATCAGGGCTCATGGAGAGAGATAAAAGGAAATAAGGATGGTAAGGAAAAATCATGGTTAATGGAGAGATAGACATTATATATGTAAAGATATGGTGAGGAAAATTCAGGGTTTAAGTCTTTGAGGATAGGTATTGTTAACGTATGATAAGGAAAAGTCAGGGTTTTATGGAGAAATAGGCGATCACAAGAAGGAATTATTCTCCTCAGCTTCCTTCCCTTGATTCTTCAGACGAACAATCGAATGCAGTTGCAGCGAAGTCAAGATCACCGAATCAAGATCAACTGGCCCAATCACGCAAGGAATCCCCTGTTAAAATAAAATTTAGAAACTTTATTTATTCCGCCACAACTAAGAGTAACAAATGATCATCACTACTTAAGCTTTTTCGCCGCCTGAAGGATAATTATCCGCTGGGTCACCTGTCCCTTGCGAGGAGCAGCACCTCAGATCTCTCTCCCCCGCGAAAGAAGAAGATCTCCGCCCTTTCCAATAGCTCAAACACAACCCGCCCGAAAAAACAAAAAAAAAGTTAGCGAGAGCAAGCTTTTCTTATAAATGACGTCAGTCTTCACATCGACTAATTATTCGGTCGTTTGCCCATTGGCGAGTTCTTCCGCGAAGGGCTCCCATTTCTGGATCATCATGCAGCCGCTAGGATCTGCTACCTTGACTCCGTTATCGGCAACCGGATAGTGCGAAGCGGTAATCATTCATCCGACGGTGCGCCGCCCATTTGAAGCAATCTCAGAGCCGCCGATATCCCCGTACGGAAGACTATGGACTCCAAGATCTCAGCCTTGGCCCCAAATCCTGCAGTCCCATAAAAAATCTTCATTCCTGTCGTAAACAATTTTAGTGGGTCATGCAAACAAAAATGAAGATCTCAGTGAGAGAGTTGCTTACCCGGAGGTGAAGGAAAATCCGATGCCCATTGTAGCAGCCTCGAGAACTGCCGATATACGTCTGCAGCAAGAAATCGAAACGAATTTCGTTTAAAGAAAGCCCTCGTGCATTGCGGTCGCAGTGCGCGGCGATTTGCATGGAGTGGGCGTTTCAGGACTGCATTAAATCGTTAAGTAAAAATCCTTTGGGCAAACTTCTAAGCAGCACTATAAAGTTGATTTTGCCTCAAAAAGTTCTCCCAAATTCATATTGCACATCCCTTGCTAAGGTTTTTTTATAAGAAGACTCTTGTGAAAAAATTTCTAACATCTGATTTCATGCACGATAGTTTCTGGTTTTCAACCTAATTTATTGGCTTTCGTACCTTCGTTTAAGCCATGTGATATCATGACATGTTCTATGTTTATTGCCTTGGAGGATCTATACCAAGACTTGTGAGTGCATATACTCTCTTCTTCTAGGTTCTTTTTCTCTCTTCTCTATCAACTAATCTACCATGACTTCTAAAATAATGCAATACATTATTCTTTTCCGCAATCAATGATTATATGAGTTTTGACTTGTTTTGACCCAAGATCATGTGTTGAAAATCTCTTGGTCATGTTCCCCCCCATAAATTTCTAGACTTTTACTTTTTCAACCCTCTTTTCTTCAATTAACCCATCCCTTCAAAATTCCAAAGCTATTCAACCACACATAATAAATTACAAATATTCTTGAGGTATTTTGATTAAAGGTTTTGTCATAGTGATAAGCCTGGGAAAAGAGGTTACAAAATATTTACATCCATCTCATAACAGAAATCTGATGAGTGCATGACATCTTAAAGTCATTGGACGTCTACTTTTTATCTATTTGTTAAAATGATTAAGTGTGTTAATTCTTATTTTTGTGATGATTTAATTTTTATTTTAAGGTTATTATATGATAAGTATAGGAGATAATTTGGTGGTTTCCTTATACTTTCGTGTATCCATAAATATACTTATTTGGTGATAATTTAGTTCTACAAAGTTCCAAGAAGTAAGCTGAAGTTTGTTAATCTTGTAGATAGGCAGAGTATGATTGATAACTTACTTGGCTTCTAAGCTGATGTGATTATAAAGGTGCATTGTGATGATCATATTGTCATTTTCTTTGTCAATAATCAAACTTTAAATGAACACTCAAAGCATGTTGAGGTGGATCATCATTTTATTCTAGACATGGTATTGCGGGGCCTAATGTCCACTTCATCTACCTCTGATCTAAAGTAGCTAGATGATATCTTCACTGAAGTGCTCACATTTAACTATTATAACTTGTTTTGTGCAATGTGGCCATAGTCAACATCTACACACAGTTTATGGGGGAATATGAAGAGACGTGTGCATGTGTCTTTTTCTTTTGCATTGTTATTGGAACTTATAGTTTGGTTAGAAAAAATTATAGGAACACTCAATACACATGATTATGGATTAAAAATAATTCAAATGATTTCATACTCATTCCACTAATTGAATTTTATTATTTTATTGCAAGGGTCAAAATCTATTAAGTATGCTTGACTTTGACATCTCATTAAATTCAATTAAATTGGACTAACAAAGTGGTTTAGATTTTTGATAAAATAGTATATTTAGAATTAAAGATCATGATCTTTGACGAGACGAAACCGCGAGGTCATCGATTTCACGTGGTATCGCGTCAAAAATTATTCCAAACTTACCAATTTTAGGAAATTAACTCGAATTGAGGGGTATAATTGTAAATAAGGGTCTAATCCACAGGGAATTAAGAAATTTCTTGATGTAATCTTAAAATTTGATCAAATCGGACGAGAAATTGATGGTAGAAATTGGGGAAAATGGTATTTAAAGAAAGAAGACTTCAAATCGATTCCACAGAATCAAGAATCATCAAATTTGGACTTGATTTCGCGGAGAAATCGAAATTCGAAGTGGAGAGAAATTTTCGGTGAAGAAAATCGCAATTTTGAGCTAAATTCTATGAAATTGAAATCTAAATCTTAATCTAAACAGAAATTAAACATTATAGGAGAAGAAATCATGAAAAACCGCTTCCACTAATCCTATTTTGCGATCAAATCGTCGCGATTAAGCCGATTAATCGCGAAGAACATCAAGAACGCCTCGACGAGCTTCAAGCTGCGATTTCTCACTCAATTCTCCACCAAATCTCGACTTCAAATGCTCCGTGAGTGCGGGAATGAGTGTAGAACACGTTGCAATCGAGAGAAACGAGAGAGTGTATGTCTAGACAGTTCAATTGGATTGAAATCTCAACTCAGATGCTTAGGATCGTGAAGAACATCTTGTTTTATAGGCTATTTGGGCGTAACCGTCCGATCATTTTGATCGTCGGTTACGATGGAACGGTCCATCGTGGACCGTTTCAATTAAGTCACGATCGTCGAATCTTCGATGAAGGGCCTAGATGCTCCCGTTTGATAGGCGTTATAAAAACGCTTGAATTGCGTTCGTTGGATCACGATCGGGCGGTCTAGATGCGATCCGCGCCGTTCATCTGGACCGTTATAACGCCTCTTTAATTAGCACGTGTTCTTTGATTGATCGGTGGTCCGCACTCCATCCGATCGACACGTGAGATCGACGCGTCATCCCGATCCAACGCTCCTTATCGCGCCACGTCACCTGCACGTTAAAAGAATGTGTGGGACTTAGTCCCACACGGAATTAATTAAAGGATTTCGTTGGGTTTATAATACCCGACGATTTATGAGGTTAATAACCCTCCCCATATAGGGCAGGCTAAAGACCCATTTTATAAATATATAGTAAATAAATAATATATATACTATATGCCGCGTGGGCCCGCGTGGCGCTGCCACGTGGCCCAGAGTGCCACGTCACATCCACGTGGCCCCGCGCGGTAATAAACCGCTTTTTGCATTTTTTTTATATTCATTTTAATCAATTTAAATAGAAAATAAATTCACAAAAAATCCAGAAAAATCCCTAAAAATAGAAAATTCATAACTTTTCATATATAACTCCAAATTAATCCAAATTTCTTTCATTTGATCCGAAATTTAATTATCTATTATTCTAAAAAGTTAAATTTAATAAATAACAAGAGTTTAAATTATTATTTCAAAAATACATTCATTTATTAAGATTTTAAACTTTAGAAAATGAAATAAATGTTTATAAAAGTAATTTCTCTTGTTATTTTAATTTAAAAATACACTTATAATCTCAAGAAAAAGATGGGTTATCGAATTATTAAACTCTAATATATCAAAATTAACCCTAATTTTGAGTATTTTGAGATTATAATGACTTTTTCATATAATAATAAAAAAATACATATAAGTATGATAACATGCATGGAAATGGAATCATTTATACTTTAATATGCATCAAAAATCATTTTTTATGATGTTAATATAGCATGTTATCAATCTTCCCAATGAATAAAATTTTATGCAAATCATACTTAAAAGAAGGGAGAAATCAAAAGGAGAAGTTTGAGAGAAACTCAAGGATTAGGGTATAGAAAACGATAAAAATTAGCTACATTTTATTGATCTAAGTTCTGAAACTAGAAATAATCCAAAGTAATCTTAGATTAGATAACAATAGACCAAACTAGAATAAAACCATCAAAAATGGGTTTAATTAGTTTTTTAATCAAAGGATTTTCATTCCAATATTTCTTGGCGGAAATTCTAAATAATTTTTTGTAATTCAAGTGACAAATTCTCCTTGATCTCTTGTCGAAAATTATCATTCAAGGATATTTTATCAACAAGATCCAATCATCTAATAATCCATTAATCAAAAAAATTCTCCCAAATATTTATCTGTATAAATTGGAAGAAGAGTATTCTAGAATTTATTGGGGATCAACATATACCACTTACATAGCATGATTGTGCGGTCGTCAAATACACGCATCCACTCATAAAAATTAAAACCAAAATCACTTAAATTCAAAACTGATTATAATTAATTTAGTATAAACGGTGAGTAAGGGTCGAATCCATGGAAAATTAGGGAGTGTTCTTTGAGACATTTTGAAATTTGATCAAATTGGATGACAAAATTGAGATGAGAAATAAAGGGAAAATATAGATTTGGAAAGAAGACTCAAAAGATGTATCCACGGAATTAAAAATCACTCAAATCAAATCTATATCCACAGAGAAATCAAAGAGTGAAATTCGGGGGAGAAATTTGTTCATGAAGAGAGATAAAATGATGAAGATTATGGAAATTCATCTAATCTAAGCTTTGAAATTAAAATATAATGCTAAATGATGAAACTTGGGAGGCAAAATCAAAATCTAAACCAAAGTCATGCTCAAAATAGTCTAATTAATTTTTTTATATCAACCTTTTTCATTCTTCTATTTTGAAAATGGAACTTCAGAGTTCATGCGGTGATTTTTCCTTGTTCTCTCAACAAAACCTTAGCAAGGGATGCATATTCAAAGTATGATAACATTCCTTAGAATGGTTTGAATTATGCCTTAAAATGTACTAATAATCATGTATTTACAAGTAACTATTGCTTTTTATCAACCACTATTAGGATTGATCCTAATAGTATTTTCTTGATGACGATCTACTCGTGAAAACTAGACTTCTCATCTTAGATGAGTGTCATTCACAAAAAATATGAATGAATCTCTCTCTTTAGCACCAAGATTTTATAGACTTCTCTTCAAATTTTATTCTCAACCATTGGATCTCTATCATCCATCAATGGTATTGGATTGCCTGCAATTAGTTTGACATTGAAAAGTCAAACATCTAATTTGACAATCCAATTCATTTATCATTTGTCGTATTCTCCCTGATCCTATTTATTCACTTAACTTCTGAAATCATTCAAACTCATGAATATATTTATATTCAATTTTAACATTAAGAAAGTTCAAACACCCAATCTAAAAACTAATCATAAAATCATGCAATTAAGTAGGATGAAATGGCATGATGTAGATAAAAGCACAAGAATTTCATGATAACATGCAATAAATCAGTATGAATAAAGAATTAAAATCTGACGATAATCACATATGTGCATGCATGTACATCATAATTTTTAAAATTTTCTGGAACCAAATAATAAGTATCCACCTATTCCTTTTAATTTAGGGCACCTATTCCGCCTCTCTCAAAAATGAGGGGGGAGAGAGAGAAGGGAGAGAGTGTGAGAGATCCAAACCAAGGATGGACATATAGAGAGATAGAAATTGAGAGAGAGAGAGAGAGAGAGATTTAAATAGACTACGAAGATTATGCATTTATAATTACAAATATACTCTTGATTATCCCATTAGTTGCATGGCCTATATCATTTTAATGCATTTTATCATCATATTTTCATAATTTATACATTTCACTTTCATGTAAGTTTTTATTGGGCATGCTTTGAATCATGTCACTTTTGTCTAAGTTCTCATTTGGCATGCTTATTAATTTTGGATTATGTGTGTTGGACCTTGTAGAAAGGGTCAAAATATTTTTATTATTACAATGATTTCAAGAGTTAGGTGGATTCAAAGAATCAAGGAAGATACAAGAAATAGGAAAATTAATTATTTACAAGTTTAATTTTAATTATATTTGATTTTTAATATCAATAGAAGTTGAAGAATTAATGTTCTCATCGTTTAAATTTCTATTTTGAGTTTAAAAATGGAGGATTTATATGCGTTAGCTGAAGTGGCGAGCTGACGTGATTGCACATACGCATTTGGTACCACATGACAACGGGTAAGGGCACCACCTAACATGAAAGTGGTGCCTAGAGTATCTCCTTAATATATCATTAGAGTAATCTATAATCCCATTATCATATACTATTTTGGCAAATATTTTCCTAAATCTTTTTAATGTGGGAAGAAATTTTGATCTTTTCTCACAAGTTCCATAACAACAAAATAGAAGATATCAAATGGAAAGATTTAATATAAACTATTGATCTTCACTAAAGAGTGGTGTGGGGTTGTGGCTGCATCCTATTTGCCTAGCAAAAGACGCGGCAGCATGGTAGGCACTGGATTGTCATCAGCTTTATTCACTTCAAAGATTTGATGAACTTTCTCCCTTTGCATTTCTATCAAGATCATCAAATCATAGTCAAAAAAATAATAATATGTACGGTTTTCTTCTTCAAAATCTGGTATCATCACTTAATTTGATCATATGGCTGCATGATTTTCAAGAATTAGAACTCTACAAATATCTCTCTCCCCTCTAGCATCCGTATTTTTGGAGAAACTTTTGCATGCAAGCTTATTTAAGCTTAGACCCTTGAATATCTTAATATTTTTGGATTGTAAAATTTTATCCACTTCTATTGAGTCCTAGAGATCAAGATTTGGAACTAGATTGAGAGAAAATTTGTACTTTGAGCAGCAAAACTCTCCAAGAATGTCGAAGGAGAAATAGATAGAAAAATTTTTTTATGGTTCTAGGTTAGTTGGTGTGGTTTGATCTAATATATTTTCCTATAACTTTAGATGTATTACATTAAAGGTACGTTAATTAGTATCAATTTCTTAGAATTATTTCTCTCTTCATGTTTGCTATTTTCTCTCTCTAAATTCTTTTGTTCACTTTCTCCTTTCAATGAATTCCAATTGATGTCCAATTTGATTGATTGAAAGTAGCCATCTGACTTTATGATAATTTACTTATCATTATATTATTGAAATGAATGAAATTAATAAACACTGATAACGTGTCATTGATGCATTCATTTTCATCATTATAAATGGGTTTTAACACATAATTCTTAGTCATATAATGCACGTTATCATCTTTTTATGATATTTTTGCACTCATCATTGCATTCCACTCATATACTCAACTTGCGTCTATTTAGTGATAATTTAGCAAAAAAATAGATATGTCCTATCATGCACCATTCTTTTCAATTACTTATACTATGAAACTAACCCCATTTGACTCTTTCAAAGTGTAAGTGGTTGAATTCTCATATTTTCTATGATTTATGTGGATGTAGGGACATAGGTATGCAAGTAGGAAAGCATGGATATGGATGACGATAAGAGGAAAGAGGAAACAACTCTCTACTAAATTTGAACACCAAGACAACCATATTTTTATGAAATCTGGTAAATGAGATTTGGATTTGGTAAAGGTATCATCATAAGATTTCTAGGTTAATCCAAAATTGATTTAGAGTGAATATTGGGCCAATCTCCTTATTTTTAAGGAGGTTGGACCAAGCTTAATTTTTATTAAATGAGACCTTAATTTTTTCTCATGATTTTAGATATTTTGGGATTAAAAGATAGAGGATTAAATTCTTGATCCAATGGAGAAAATTTCGTGAAAAAAGGAGTTGTATTTTGTGAGATATTCAATTTCTAAGTTTAGGGATATTTCTGGAATTTTTCTAAAATTTTTCTGAATTTTTTAGGGACTTTTTCAGATTTTGAGCATATTTACAAAAATACCACTCCTATTTTTGAAGTGAAAATTTACAAAAATGCCCTCTGATTTTTCGAAATCAGAAATTTACAAAAATGCCACTCCGATTTTTAAAGTAAAAAATTACAGAAATGCCCCTCTGATTTACAAAAATTTTCGAAGTTAGTAATTTGTAGAAATGACACTATACACTATCTCAATCAAATACTATGATTTCTCTAAATTAAAATCATGATATCTCATGATCTAGATGGATTTTTGAGCTGAAATTTTATTTCTAGATTCATCTTTTAACCCTCTATCCATCCATACCCTTGGATCAAACAATCAAGATTTTAAAAAAATGATTTTAATAATTGGACTCTTTTACCTCTCTTTACAATCAAACCCTAGGAACCCACTAGAAAAGCCTTCATTTTCTCTCTCCTTGCGTTTTTTGGCTCTGTCTTAGCATCAGGCTACTAGAAGGAAAGGGAGAGGAGGTTAAGGCCCAAGGAGGAGCATTATTTGATGCTCAACCTTGTAGTGGAGAAGGGAGCAAGCAAAGATCGTGATCGGAGTGGATCGAGCATCACCCGGCCTAGGACGGGCACACCGACGGGGTTTGTGTGACAATCCAGATTGAGTTCTTCTTGTGTTCATCATCTCCACAAAAAGTAAAGTTGTATTTCCCTTTTATTTTTCTTTCTTATTTTCTTTTAATGTAGTGGCTTTGACATCATCGATACTTACAACTCTCTCTCCCTATCGCTGCACATCGATTCGTCAATCCATCACTACTGTCGGCCACTCTTCTCACCTTGTCATCATCTCATCTCCATTGCATTTCTTTCTACAACGTTTTTCCATTAGAATTCATATTTTTCTCCTAATTAAAAAAGAAATCTAAAAACTATCACTCATATTCATCTCTACATGCCGCATTTACGTTTGTACTTCTTTCTAAGCTCTCACTTCTTCCACGCTCTCTCACCTTTCATTTGAATATCTAATCTCATTACCTCAGCTCCTTGTGGATTCAACCCTTGCTTACACTATACTAAGTAAGGAAATATAAATTTTATTGCATGAAATCGATACACAACAACGACGGAAAACACGCGTAATCGAGATCATCAAACACCACATGTCTATAACATGAATATAAGTTTTATAATAAGTTAAGAGATGTGTACTATCTCACTAGTTAAAAGGTCACTCATTACCAATAGCTTTGCATTGAGAGAGAAAGAGAGGGCGACATCTAGAAGTGAGAAATGATAACATGAAATTTATATTTGAGATTACAAGATTATTATTACATTTTAAGACATAATTCATACCATTCGTATGCATGTTATTGTACTTTGAGTGCATATTCATCATTCTATGCAATTTACATCAAAAATCTCAAAATACATTATTTTAAGAGTTAATCGTGAATAAATCAAAGTTTAATTTTAAATAGATCATCCCCATTTACATTTGAGATTTTATTTGAGTTTTAAATGCAAATAAGAAGAGAAAAATATTTTCATATTCACTTATATATTATTAAGTTTTATTTTTCAAGAAAGATTAGTATATTTTTTATTTAAAAATTTATGCTCTTATTATTTATTAAATTTTCATAGAATGATAGATTATTTAATTTGTAATCAAACAAAAATTGGATTAATAAAGAGTTGTGTTTTAAAACATATGAATTTTCTAATTTATAGGGATTTTCCTATAATTTTTTAATTCATTTTAATTTTTTATGAATTTTTTTTAGTTTGAAAAAATATAAAATATTAATTTTAAAGTGCAGGCTGATGTGACATGCATGCTTGTATGTCACCAAGCAGTAGTGTGTAGGGACGCTAGGTGGTGCACACATGGCGCAAACATGGCACGTGTCCAAGAGTGATAATCGTATTTAATGCCCTTAATGGACCGGAATTAATTAATGAGGACTACCACCTATTTATACTTGATAAATACCTTCCTATTTTCAATTGTCTGATTTTTTATGGCTAAGTGATGTGGCAACATCCAGAGTGTCAGATCGGCGTAAAAGAAACACATTTACTTTTAACCTTCCATTTTTACTTAAATGGAGGGGATAAGTGGCAGTCTCTAAATGGGCATCGATTCATTTTACTAGTGGACAAAATCATGGCCATTGATCGGAGGAGTTATAATAACCATAATTCAAACTTCTTGATGGTCCTCTACGTGATATGAGGCATTGGATCATGATTAAACAGACATGATCAGACTGCACTTCCTCTTCATACGACATGGAAAAAATCTTAGCGCTCTATCTTTGATCTTATGGTTGCCACTTAAAGACGTCGGTTCTCATCTTGATGTTTCATGTGACCCGTTAATCGAAGATGAAGTGTCCATACAACGGTTACGGCCAATTTTAGTTATATTTATACTCTCTCTCTTCGATGGTTTATGCATTCTTGGATGAATAATTGAAACTTTTGGTTATCTCAATTCTTTAAGCTCTTAATTCAATCGTGTTCTAGATTCATTTACATGCTTGAGGAGTGCTTGAAGTGGAGATTTTTTCGAGAGAATGGGGAGAAATCGCTTCTTGAACTCCAAATTTTTATTTTCAAAAGTATGAAAACAAAAGCCTTGATCTAGCGATTAATTGGATCATTTCGAGCGTGATTTCATATTAGATTTTGTGTTGTTCTCTTAATTTGTCATTATTAGCATTATATTTTAATTTTGAAGCATAGATTAGGTTAATTTCTTTAAATTTCCTGATTTTCTCCCTCTTCACAAATAATATTCTTCCTCTTACTTTGCTCTTTGATTTCTCCATAGATACAAGTCAAAATTGAGTGATTTTTAATTTCCATGGATAGACCTTCAAGTCTTCTTTCTCAATATATTATTTTTCCTAATGTCTCGTCTCAATTTGTCATCCAATTTGATCAAATTGGAAAACATATCAAATAAACAAAATGCTAATTCTCGATGGATTCTCACATCTACATCAATTAATTCATTATTAGTCCTTAAATTAAGTGAGTTTTTTTTTATTTTAATGTATGGAAGTGTATTTTTTCTGATGACATTTTCACACTTCGTCAAGAACCCATGTGTACCACCATGCACACATTTCCCTAATTTCTTACCTTGTTTTCTCATCCAATTTGAGTGAATTCTGAGATCTCTCAAAATCATTCAATAATTATACTAAAATTAATCATCAATTGAAAGATTATGTGGTATCAACAACCACACAAGTTTGGCTCATTAACTATCTTGAGATTAAGAAATTAGAAAATTCATAAACTCATGAGATTCATAAAGACATAAGATAAGTTAGTGAGGGAAAATTTGAGAGTAAGATATGGACAAGGGAGAAAAAATCTCGTGGAGATTTAGATAAAATGGGTAGGGAAGCTAGGAAAGAGAAATTGGAGGAGGAAGAAGAAGGAAAGCATAACAATAGAGAAGGAGGGAGGCAAAATAAGAGTGTCTTAGTGAATAAGAAAGGCTGGTATTATACAAAAATATTTTTAAAAATGTTTGTTACTATATTAAGATCAGTTGTCATTTTTTTTCATTTTGATTCTCTAGTTAATAATACCTTAAAATCGTTTATTGTGTGAAACACATAGGCAAGAGGGTATAATCTATGTTTGTATTTCTTCCCTCAAGGTAGGATTAGACTCTTGATGATCTAATGAATCTAGTACCTATATTTTTATTAAGTTCAATTTAAGGCTTTGGGAAAATGATGGTTGAGATCAAGAGTGTAAATTTCTAATAAATTGTTTATCGAAAAAAATATCTTGACTCTTTGAACATTCAGTACATATTTTATGTACCTAAAATAGACCATGGAATCAATCAAGAAGTGTCATTCATACGAGATCCCATTTATAATTAGGAAATATTTTTAATCTTTTTAGTCCTCTCATGTACTTTAATTTTTCCTTTTAAGGTACAGAGATGATTCAAGCATAAATCAATCAAATGTCTATCCATATATCAACCATCATATTATTTGGAAACTAATATCCATAAAATCATGGTCGTTGAAAGCACAATTTGACATATAAAAAATTGATGGATCTTATGTGACCTATGAGCCAATGACACTTCCATGTCTCTCATTTATGTTCATTGAAATGAAATCTATTAATTGTCATTCCTTGTGTGATGTCTGCAATGAATTTCATGATCATATATAATGAATAAGTGAATTATGATGAGATCATAATAGAGTGATCACTAGTCTTTAAATATATGTTATAAAATTTATATTCATGAGATATTCAAGAAGGATATCGAATCATCTAGAAAGAATAGTACTATGTGATCTAACTCATATGATGAGTATAGCTGATTGTGTAGCCATTGGTGTGGAGACACTAAGGATAGATAGTAGGTGTTATATGAAGAAAGAGTTCACTCAATTGATCCATATAAATCCTTGAATGACATTATACCTATATGTTAATTAGGTTGATTGATGTCATGGTTGTGTATGTAGTTCTTCTACTTGAGACACCAAAGATATCTTGTTGATTGATGACACTATTTTTATTATGACTTACGAATCCCTAGTGACGGGATCTGTAAAACTTTATATATTAGATATGGCATTAAGTCCTTAAGGATGATTGTGTGGTCAAGATGGGATCATCGGCCCTCAGTATTTAAGGAAATTGGCTTAAGGAATGAGATGCGATAAAATCCTTTCGCCAAGGTAACGAAAATATTATAGGAGTTCCCGATGATTTCTTACATGAATTAGTATTAACTTGAGTGACCGATTACGATTTAATAATTGGTCATACACTAAGTCATTCATGAGTCTTGTATAAATGAAGGATTATACATGGTAACTGATGACAGAAAGGTTTCATGAGAGAGTTCTTATATACATCATATCTCCTAAAGCACGTGGTGTAGCTTGGCACCCAACAGGCTAGCAACTCAACATATTGATTGGGTTAAATCAATCATTGATTAATTCATCTAAATGTTAATATAGATAATTAATCAAGGTTAACCAAAAAAGTGTTATTGGGTCAATAGAGTTATTAACTAGTGAGATATTGGACCTAGAGGGTTACACACATAAGATCTGTGGATGCTGGTGGATATAGATATAATTATGATATTTTTATAAAAATCCGCATAGTGAATGTCAATAAATAGGGGAAGAACGATGACAACTTAAGGTGCTCATACAAGCCTTGTGAGAATTCTCTCATTTCTTCTCTTTCTCGATTGGTAAAGAGCTTTGAAGAAGAGATTTAACCATCTAAAGATCGTGTGGATGGTTAAGTTACTCATGCAAGCCTAGTGAGAATTCTTTCGTTTCTTCTCTTTCTTTCTTGGTGAAGAGCTTTGAAGAGGAGATCAAACCATCCAGAGATCATGTGGATGATTAAGGTTTTCATGCAAGCCTTGTGGGAATTATATCATTTCTTCTCTTTCTCTCTTGGTAAAGAGCTTTGAAGAGGAGATTCAACCATCTAGCAATCGTGTGGATACCGCTAGAGGCTAGACACTTGAATAGCTTCAAGAACTCCTTCAAGGAAACCATGTAAGTATGTTTTCTCATACATACTAGATGATAGAATCATTTGTTCTTGTTACCTCAATATTTTGAATATTTGATTCAGTGTATTTTACTGCATTCAATGTTTTGATCAAAATTTTGGAAGGCTTATCGATCTCATATCCCAAAAAAATTTATACTCAACTCTTCAAATTTGATCTTAAAATATAAAATCGTTACAAATTGACGTTGAATCCATAGGGACTAGAATTAAAAGATTGAAATGAAGAAATTTTTTGGGTACTTTTTAGATTAAGAAAGAAAAAATGATCGATGAAAAGGAAGATGTATGTTTAAGATGTGATGAATCGATCAAAGAAAATTCATTCTCCTTTCAAAGAATAAAAATTCATGATCGGATGGTGGAATAGGGATTTAGGTTTGAAATGTATGATAATGTTCTAAACACTAGGAATAGTTAATTAGTGTCCCTTTTCCCTAATGCTAGAAGCACACAATGACACATAGACAAAAAAACCTAATTTTCTGCCTCGAAAATTAAAGTCAGCTACCGTGAGTTCCTAGAGCTTGAAGTGAAGATCATGCTCAAAAAATTTTGGCCCCTCACTTTGTATGGATCATAAGATATCATGATTTCAATTTGCAGCATTTTTTGTTGTTTTGTCGAAATTGAATGCAACACTTGACTTTTATCAATTTGATCGTCAAAATGTACTAGATTGTATCACATGTTGTGTTCTAGTTTTTCCAAGAAGAGAGACAAGTGTAAAGTGAAATTTGGGCTATCAGATCTTTTTATAAATGGAGAGCGCTCCAAATTGCCCCACATGTCACCTCCATATTCCCTATAAACATCAGATATATCACAATTAATATGGTCCATCATATCCAATGGTCAAGCGATCCATCACATCTAACACACCACATCGCGCGACACGGCATGTTGATAGAGCGAAGATCTAGTGGACCTAGTGACCAACTAAGCTTCTCATGTCCTAATGAACAATTTGTGTACAATCGTTTAAGCATATTAATTCATGCATGTACACATCAAAAATAAAACTGAATCCACTCTAAATATGATTGAAAGCAAGTGATGAATACAATTCGAATCCACATGGAATTCGATCAATGACTACGAGAGACGAAAACTAATCATATTTAGTTGATAAAAATAGATGGGAAAATAAAGATAATGTAATAGTTAAGAAATAAGGAGAAGATAAGACTCCAATGAATCAGACCGGGCATCAATTAGAATTGAAACGAAGGAGACATCAAAGAAAGAGCATCACCATTATAAAAGAGAGAATCGCAGAAAATCATCGACCATAAGGTAAAAATCCTACTCCTATTCCTAATCTAACTCTTAATTAACCTTTAATACATGAGGAGTCAATTTACTAACCCGGCGGTGTCTGGTAGATGATCCTATTTCGCCAGATCAAAGGCTGAAGATAACATTTTCTTCAAGATGAGTGTCAACATTCAAGCATGAACACCTCATGTATTTCAAGGGCAACTCAAGATGATTTCAAAAAATCTCCCAAAAAATCATAAAATAATTGAAAATTATCATAAATTTGGTGAAAGAAACATTTTGTGTACCAAGAACAAGGCCTCACATGTTCAAGCACAAGAGAAAATGGGGGAGATGATCCCTTTTTATAGGTTTTGGGCTTAAAATGACTTTCAATAGGACATATTAAGCCTCACATGTCCGATCTATGCGTTTAAGATTGCGACGGCTGAGATTTTGCCACATCAAGGCACTAAAAACAAAGAAAAAATGCCTTAAAAAAAGAAGAAACACTCCCAACCATCTAATCATACATTTCTAGGCCGATGGACGGCCTAAATCTCACCACATTGCCTCTAATTGGGCCATTGATGAAGATTAAAAGTCGAGAGCCTTCCAAACCATCAGATTTACAAAGTTGATGATAAAAAATCCCATATTCTTGCCACTTGCCGCATCCGAAGAAGAATAAACATCGCAACCAATGCCAGCCCTCTGATTCAAATTCAATGATTGCATTTACGTCTCGAAGAGAGAGAACACAAAAATCAATGGTCTTTATTAGACCGCGTTGACGAGATGAGACCGCGAGGTCATCGATTTCACACGGTCTTGTGTCAAAAATTAAGCCTAAACTTACCAATTTGGGGAATTAAGAGTGAATTGAAGGGTATAATGGTAAATAAGGGTCGAATCCACAGGGAATTAAGGTATTTTCGAGAGATCTTTTGGAATTTGGTCAAATTGGACAATGAATTGAGGTGAGAAATTAGGGAAAATGGTAGATTTAGAAAGATAACTCAAAGATCTATCCGTGAAATCAAAAATCGCTCGATTTGGATTAGTAATCACAGAGAAATCAAAGATGGAAGTGGGATGAAATTTTTGGAATCGCGAAGAACACAAATTGAAATTAAAATGAAATTAAACTTAAATTGAGATCCTAAACCTAAAATTGATGATACATGACGATAGATAAGAGGATAAACTTGTTTTCTAACCCGAGATAACGATGAAATCGATCCAATAGATCGGCGGATCGACAGCTATTCATTCCGTGAATTCAATCGTGAACATCGGTGTTCAAGAGACAAATTCTCCTCGCACGATCGTCGAAATCTCTCTTATAAACACTCCGTGGACTCGAAATTGAGTCTAGAAACGATTACAAGAGAGGAAGGGTGTAGATGGGTCAATTAGATGAAATCCCTCGAGAATGCATACAAACGACGAAGAACTCTTCGTTTTATAGGGCGAAATGGGGGAAACCGTCCGATTGATGCGTTTAATCCGCATCAACGATCGAGATTAAACGCATCAATACGAAAACGGTAAGGTTAAATCGTGATCGTCTGATCTCAGATGGACGGCCTTGATCTGATCCGATGAAACGCTTTAAAAAAACGCTTCAAATAATGCCCTTTGGATCGCGATCGGACGGTCGCGATTCTCCCTGCGCGGTCGAATCTGGACCGTTATAACTCTTTTAAATAGGCACGTGTTTGATTGATCTCCAGTGCACCACGCGTCCACGCGATCGACGCGTGTGATGCCGCCACGTCGCATGAAATCCAACCGTTATAATTGCGCTTTTAAGTCACGTGTTTGATCGCGATCAGTGGTCCGCGTCCACGCGATCGACGCGTGGATCTTCTGATGCGCCGCCGATCCATCGCTCCTCGTCGCGCCACATCACCTGCATTATTAAAGTCCGTGTGGATTAGTCCCACACGGAAATAAAAAAAGAGAATCGTCGGGTTTATAAGACCCGACGATTTAAAGGGTTAATAACCCTTCCCATATAGGGAAGGCTGAAGACCGCATTTTTATAACAATAAAAAATACTATATGTATAATGCGCCACGTAGGCGCTGCGCGGGTCCGCGTGGCTCTGCCACGTGGCCTTGCGTGCCACGTTGCACCCACGTGGGACCCGCGCGATTATTAAATCCTTTTTGTAATTTTTTTATTTATTTTAAACGTTTTTAAATAGAAAATAAAATCGGAAAAATCCCTAAAAATTGTAAAATTCATATCTTTTAAAATACAACTCCAAATTAATCCAAATTTCTTTCATTTGATCTGAAATTTAATTATCTATCATTATAAAAAGTCAAATTATTTAAATAACAAGATATTTAATTCTTATTTCAAAAATACATTCATTTCTTTAAGATTTTAACTTTAGAAAATTAAATGAATGTTTATAAAAATGATTTCTCTTATTATTTAACTTTAAAAACCACTTATAATCTCAAGTAAAGATGGGTTATAAAATCTTTAATCTTTAATTCATCATAATTAACCCTAAATTAACACATTTTGAGATTATAACATAAAATTGCATAGAATGATAGAAATGCACTCAAAGTATGATAACATGCACATAAATGTAGTGTTTTATGCCTTAAATTGCATTAATAATCATGTTTTTATCATGTTAAGATTGCATGTTATCACGTGTAATCCGATGCCTCTCGTTGTGTCACGTCACCTATATAGGAGAAATAAAGACATAGACTCACATGGAAATATATCTTAAATCATGCTTTTATAAAAAAAATACTCATATTAATAATTAATTTGGCTTACAAAGGGCACCCTTAAGTAAAATGATGAATATGCACTCAAAGTATGATAACATACATAGGAATGATATGAATTATGCCTTAAAATGCATTAACAATCATGTAATCCCAATTACACGTTATATGTTATCATGTCCCTACAGAAAAAACTTTAACACCAGATTTAATAAATTAAAAATATTTTTGGGATTTATACCCAATAAGAGTATTTTTAAAAACTTGTTTTAAAAACCCAATAAGAGGTTACTGCACCGCGTGTGTCATTGACTAGGCCTCATGTGGTGTCATGCCTTCATGCCATGCGTAAGCAATTCCATGTCAGCAGGAATAAATAAAACCAATTATTTTATTTTTAATTCCTCCAAAAACCTTTTAAAAATATTTAAAATAGAAAACTCTATGAAAACTCAAGAAAATTCAGAAATAATTGAAATTTTATTTTTCAAAAAGACCTACTAAAACTTTTCATAAAAACTGATTTTTGGATGAAATGTTGTCAATTTGACCCTTGTTTTGCCATCTTATTCATCATATCACCTGAAATAAAGTATGAAAACAATATAGATGGAAATTTTACATTAGAAATCACTTGTCCTCTTTGTTCCTTTTTGTTCCTCGTTCATGACTATAATAAAAAAACTCATGCACATGCAATTAAATTATCATCGTTTGTCCTTGAAAAAGGTTAACCATCAAAGGTAAAAGGTACAATTAATCACAATTTAACCCGATCTTGGCTCATAAAAAATATCATATGATAAATATAAAATTTTATCAAAACATGATAATATGTATAATAATGATGTATACTATGGTTTACAGTCATCGAAGAATAATGAATTAAATGTGTAAAAATACATGTTATTAATAACTAGACCCTAGGATCATGTAACAAGACATTTTTTAATAAATAAAATGAATGAACCAATGACGAGTGCAGACCGAAATTACCAAACTTACCAATTTAGTGAAAATATCTCGAATTGAGGGGTATAATGGTAAATAAGGGTCGAATCCACAGGGAAATAAGGTATTTTCGAGAGATCTTTTGGAATATGATCAAATCGGACGATGAATTGGTGATAAAAAATAGGGAAATGGTAGATTTAGAAAGATATCTCAAAAACGTATCCACAGAATCAAAAATCACTCAATTTGGAGTAGTAATTGCGGAGAAATCAAAGAGCGAAGTGGGATGAAATTTCTGAAAATCGGAAGAACGAAAACCAAAATTAAAGACTAAATTAAACTAAATTACGATCCTAAATTATAAATTGATGATACATGACGATAGATTAGAGGGAAAACAAGTATTCTATCCCGAGATAGCGATCGAATTGATCCAATTAATCGCCGGATCAAGGCTATTCATTCTGCGATTTTGAAAGCGAGCATCAGTGTTCAAGAGACTAATTCTCCTTAATCGATCGACGAAATCTCACTTTTAATCACTCCGTGGACGCGAAAACGAGTCTAGAAGATATTAGAAGTGAGATATTCATGGATGGAGGGGTGTAGATAGATCGATTTGATGAAATCATCCAAGAATGTCTTACAAAATCGAAGAACGCCTTAATTCATAGACGAATTGGGCGTAACCGTCGGATGGAGCGTTTTAATCTTCATCAACGGTCCAGATGAAACGCGTGAAGTCGAACCGTTATGAATAGATCTTGGACGTTGGATCATGGATGGACGCTCCCGATCACGCCTCGTGTGTATGCGTTATAAAACGCGCGAAACGCCATCCGTCGGATCATCATCAGGCGTTTTAGATGCGTTTTGATGAATCGATGAGTCCACCGATCGTGATTAATCTCGACCGTTATAACTCGGTTGATGAACGGTCGAGATTAATCGCACGGGCTTCACTTAAGTGGATTTTAAGACACATGCTTGATTAGAGCTCCGGTGGACCTCGCGTCCACTGGATTGACGCCTTGCGATTACATCTGACGCACCACGTCGTTCCACGTAACCTGAAATAAAAAAGAATCGTGGAACATAGTCCCACACGGTAAAAATAAAAGAAAGGATTCGGTTTAAAACAGGTGGCGGACGTGAGGGTTAGCTTAAATCCGAACTAGCGGATGCTTATATGTACTATAACCCTATATAATACGATTAAATATAAATAATGCACACGTCACCTCAGCGCCACGCAGGCGCTTGCGTGGGTCCGCGTGGCTCTGCCACGTGGCCTTGCGTGCCACGTCGCATCCACGTGGGTCCCGCGCGAAAAATAAACCCATTTTTGCTTTTATTTTTATTTTTTTAATCGATTTAAAATCAAAAATAAATTCAAAAAAATCCCTAAAAATTAGAAAATTCATAACTTTCAAAATATAACTCCAAATTAATCCAAATTTCTTTCATTTGATCTGAAATTTAATTATCTATCATTATAAAAAGTCAAATTATTTAAATAACAAGATATTTAATTCTTATTTCAAAAATACATTCATTTAAGATTTTAATGTTATAAAATTAAATGAATGTTCATGAAAATGATTTCTCTCATTATTTAACTTTAAAAACTACTTATAATCTCAAGTAAAGATAGGTTATAAAATCATTTATCTTTAATTCACCCTAATGTAGTGCATTTTGATATTATAACTTAAAATTGCATGAAATGATAGAAATGCACTCAAAGTATGATAACATGCATACAAATGGAATGTTTTATGCCTTAATTTGCATTAATAATCATGTTTTATCATGTTAAGATTACGTGTTATCAACCAATATGCTTATCAATTTTTTGTTCAATTTTATTTTAATTTGTGTTATATTGTATGTGTAAAAGTTTATTAAATGCTTTGCTTTGTATAGGTTTAAAATTGAATGTTAATTATGGCATCATATTTTAAATTTTTAGTAACTTTAATGTATTCTAATTTATGTATTTTTGGGGATCCAGCATTTAGTGTGAGCCAATAAATATTTAAGAGAAATGCAAAATATTTGATATTTATGGATAAATTTCCAAAATCAAAAGTCAAAATGACACACGTCAAATCATGTAATCAACTACGATATGAAATGTGAATGATAGGGCAAAATTCCTAAATTCTAGAGATTAGACAAAACATTTCTAAAAAGTCCGAATAAATAAATAAATAAATGTGTGAAATCTGTCCTAAATCAATCTATATTTACCTTTCTAGATTTGTGCTTGTCATGTGTTAAAAATGTGAAGTCCTGAATTGTCTGTCAAGGATAAACCTCTCATGTCCTCTCCTTTGACTTTCAAGAGATCTCTATTCAATTCTCTGTGCTTTTCTTCCTGAATCCTTGATCTAGCTACAGTTTTCCCTCTCCATTATTTCTCTGCACAATCGCGAAGTCTTTCTCTTAAACAAATTTTCCTCCTCTTTTTATCTCCGTAACACGACTATATATTTCACTCTCTCCCTCACACAGAAACACTTCGTCTCTCTCTCTCTCCCTCTCTCTCACTCATAAAGATCATATACTGCTGTGGGCTTGAGAACATTGGAATACATAAGAGAAAATTCTGTTTTGGCAAAAGACATGAACTCGTGAATCAGCGAATTAATGTATTAGTGTGTGTGTACGCGGGCGCGCATCTAGAGAGAGAGAGCCACAGACAGTGGGAGAGACGGACTTGCAGCGAACTAAATATGGCTACCTACTTACTGTCATCCGTGGGGGAAGAAAAAAAATTCTGTACCCAGGGCGAGGAGTTTCCTTTTACAGAGACTAATTGAGGCTAGGCTCCTCCCTCCTGGACAAAGGTAGAAGTTAGTAGAGGGAAAATAATATAGCGGTCACCTTGAGGGGGCATCAGACGACTGGCTGGTCAAGGCCGGATTGGAGGAGATTTGAGGCATCGCCCCATTCTCCTGTGGCGGCGGCGGTGGAGGTGCCACTCCCCACTTAGCCTCAGCCTCCGGCGGCTCTACCACATGCACTCCCCCATCGCTCATCCCCAGAGCTATCTGGTTTGCCTCTGTCGGATGTGCCGCCACCACCGTTGGGTATACCGCGCCACTATAATTTAATAGTGTGAATTTGCATCCATTATGGTGATGATAGAAAAGATGATGGCAAACAATAGAGCCCATAAGAATGATAATAATGCTGAATATAAAGCTGAAAAAAATGACGACAATGATGATAATAATGATGATAACAATGATGAATACAATGACAAAAATGGCAGAAAAACAAAGGAATGTTGTCTGGCAGTGACAGTGAAGATGAGGATTATGAAGGGATCTTACCTGGAGAGCATGGAGAACGAGTAAAGACAACAAACGTGGTAATGATGATGATTGGGTGGAGAAAAAAGGGTCTTACCAGTGAGAAATGCACAACTGACGATGGTGAAGATGAAACTAACTGGGAAGAATAAGCAATCTCACAAAAGCCAATAGGGAATGAAAAAGCAAGATAATGATATTAATGATGACGCTATTGATGATTATGAGGATGAGAACGAGGATTACAGCAGTGATGGTGGAGATGATGATGATGACAATGAAAGGATAAATGAATGACAGGACTGCAGGCAAACGGTCATGGTGGCAATATTGATGGGGTGATGATATCGATGAAAAGGAAGAAGAAAAAACAGGTTTACAAGAAAGAATGGGAAATTGATAAATGAAAATGATGTTGATCACGAAGAAAAGGAAGCAACAATGGGGGTAGGGATTTAGGACAATGATGGTGATAACAAATAAAGGGACGGTATGCAGAACAATGGTCATAGCTTTTATGATGGTGATGGTGATGATGATAATGATGATGGTGATAATGGCGATGACAGTCAAGCATTGACAGGGAGCTTACTTGGCCGCAACAGGTGAAGGGATGTAGGAAGAGGGGGAGATTCGGCAACGAAGACGAAGGGTGTCTGAGTCAAAGACTCCAACGGCACCATCACAGAAACCAGTGTAGACGAGCAGTCCATCACAAGAGTACACTGCACTGGAGATGGGTGCCTGTAGTGTCTCCCTTGGAGACCACTGCATATTCACAATCTTTCAGTCAGGAAAGAAGAGAGGTGGATATGGATAAGATATAGAAAGCGCATGCAAAGAAAACGGGAAGAGCAAGAAAGAGACTGTACGGGAGTGAGAGAGAGACAGTGCAAGAAAGAAAGAGAATGTAGCTGAGAGAGAGCCAAGAATTGAAGATGAGTTTAGGCGAGTGAGAGAGGAAAAAAAGAGATAGAAAGAGAGTTGGAGAGAAAATAAGAAAGATAGAAGTAGGAATGTGCCGAACAATGGGAAGGTTAAGATAACGGTCAAGACAGAGAAGGGGGGGGGATGTGCTAACCGATCTAAGAGTCTCAAGTTTGACATCATAGACACTGAGCTGTGTCTCATGGACGACAAGAAGTTGAGTCTGGTCATTGTGGAACTGAACACGTGTCTCCCCAGAGAGCGGTGCTGCCCTTCCAGGCGGCGGCTGGATAAATCTTGCCTTCCTCTTCTCCCACCCATCCATGCTCCACACACACACCTGCAAATAAAAGTCAGCTCATTCTATCCATCCACATAGTCAAATGATTAAAAAGCCCACTCGGCTGACTGTTCACATTACCCACCTGGGCGTCAGCACCTGAGGAAACCAGCACATCCATTGTCTGGGAGAAGGCCAGCCCAGTGATCTTCTTTTGGTGACCCTTGAGTTTTGTCTTCACCTGATCGATAATTGAAAAAATCTTACCAAACTGATAATCGCATTCATTAATAGAGCTCTAAAAAGAAATATAAACATTACCTCATCAACTCGGACATTGTATATCTGGATTGTGGAGTCCTCCATTCCGATGGCAATGATGTTGTTATCTTGTGGGTGGAAGGCCAGGAAGGTGGCAGCAGGCGGTGGTGGCATGAATGTCGTCATCACCTGGTGACGATGATTACAATGATGATCACAATGAAAGATGGAGGAACGAGAAAACATTAATTAAGGCGATCATGATAATGATGGAGGAAAATAAAAGGGGGGTAAAAATTATGTTAATGATGATGATGTTGATTATGAGAGATGGAGAAAGAAGATAGGTGAGAAATGAAGATAAAATTAAGAAGAGAGAATACCAATGAAGAAAGGACAAAGAAGGAAGAAGAAAAGAGAGATAATGAAGATAACAATGAGAGAGGAAGAAGAAAAATGTGACCATGATAACGATGAAGAAGGGAGGATAAAAACTAACAATTATCATGGGGGAGGTGGTGGTAGATTGAAGAACCTTAATAATAATGGAAAAAGAAAAAAGTGATGACGGTCATGAATGACAAGGTGACAATGGGGAAGGTGGTTGCTGATTATCAAGATGACAAAAGAATGAGAAATGATGACGATAATGGTCTTCGTCACCAAAAAAGGATGTGGAAGAGAGAAGAAAAAGGAACACAACAATGGATATGGAAATCAAGGGAGATAGAAGACAAAGAAGAAAAGAATGGCAGTGGTGGTGTAATGGTGAAGATGAAAATGAAGATGATGATGATGATGACAATAGATGATGGGGACGAGCAAAGGACAGACCTTGAAGGTCATCATGTTGAAGAGGGAGACTTTCCCTCCAGACGCAGACATGACATAGGAATCATTTTTGGAAAGCGCAATGCACGCAGTGGGCTCCTCAGAGCTGCCCTCACCCTTGTCATTTGCCATTGCCACCCCATTTGCTGGCTGCCACAGCTGCGGCACAGCCATTGGAGTTGACTGGCCATAAATTATTTAAAAAATTTATTTCTATCAGTGAATAAGTCAAATTGACTAAAAAAATCCTATTCATTACATTTTATAGTCTCAATGACAAGAATAAATGATAAGAAGCAGGCAAACCTTCCCAGAGGAATTGCGATCAGTACGCTGCCATTTCCAGAGCTTGTGCAATCCATTCAAAGTCAGAGCCAACACTGCTGACCCGGAGTTCGTATACAATAACCTCATGACCTGCACCAAAAATTGATATAAGATGTAACAGTAAATTTCGTGATTGAGTGATGTTGATTATGGTACTTTTCCAGAGGCAGATGAGTCAGGCAATCTCAAGGCTTTGAGCATGTTTGGATCAACAATGTCAGCCAACTTCCAGCTCTTGACTTTGTCCAGGTCCTCAGTAATTCTTGGCTTCACATCCGCCATCCTGCTGTTCTCCATAACAGCCTGAATGCATGACACGTGGCACCATAGACATAAGAAAATTGTTTGTATGATTTTGAATATTATACACATTACCAAGCTAGCCATTGGCATGGGTGGCAAGATCTTGTCTGGACGCTCAAGAGAAGTTGCCAGAGGACCAGAGACATTCCCCATACCACCCAATGCAGTAACAACTGTCGCCTGCCAAAATCTAGGCTTTAGGATTTATGGCCCGGGAATAGAGATTTAGGGTTTTATCCTCGAACCTTACTGCCAACAGGCTGTGAAGAATTTCGAGAATTCTCGTAAGCCCGGCTCTCAGTGATCCTCATCAATCGCTGCCCATCAGCATTTGCCAAGATCTTGATCCCATTGTCGTTAGTGGTGACGGCAAGCAAAGATCCTTCTTTATTAAATCGAAGCCGTGGGCTAGCCTGCAATTAAAAACAAAGCAGGATTATTTATAATCAGTATACCTGAGATCAATAGGTTAGATCTTTTATCAAACTTACAGGCAAACCGCCATCTGCGTCAGTGAACGTTAGCATGTCTTTATTGTCCATTTCCCAAAACTTTATCTGAAATTCATCCCCGGCAGCTAGAAAGCGGTTCCTTGTTGTATCAAATTGGACGACTCCATTTGAGCGCTTTCTGAATCCCGAGTAAGTCCTCTTTATAGATCCTTCACTCTCATTCCATTCAACTAAGTGAGATTCCCCATCTTTACTTGTGCCACAAGAAAAGAGCCTGTACATGAAACCGAAGATAAACTCATTAAATGCCTTCATAAATAATTTTTTGATGAAAAAAGATGTTTAACCTTGTTCCATCAGCGCTGTAAGCCATAGTAGTGCACCATAGTCCGGGTGCATCATAATCAACTCGAGATCCCAAGCAGTCATAGAGCCATGCTTTGATTTTTCCATCAAGGGCCGTTGAAAAGATGAACTGGGAGGGAGATCAACATTCTTAAAATTCAATGAATCAAAATTTCCCAGTAAATTTAAGCTACCTGAATATTCTCTTTGTAGTGAGGGCACACAGAGTATACAGCAGCATCGTGACCCTCAAAAGTATATTGTCTCTGGCCAGTAGCAGCATCCCACACCTATGCATGATATGGATTTTTAATAGACTGAATCTTAGATGCCCACTAAAAAAAATTCATCTACCTTAATTGTCTTGTCATCACCACAAGTAACAATCGAGAGACTCTTATTCGGGTGGGAAAAGGCTATATCATTGACGCCTCCAATATGGGCATCAAGCTGTAAATAAAGCATTGAATGTCAATAAAAGCAAAAAAAAATTAGCTTAAATGAATAATGAAAACTCACCTCTAGTTGTGACCTCAGTTCACCATTTGCTAAGAAAGCATATGTCTGAACAATATGCTTTGAAAATGCAACACCTGAATACAGAAGGAAATTTTTGAGACGATGTTCTTGAATCAAAAAAACTTAAATATTCTTAAACTTACCCAGTATGGTTCCATCAGGACTCCATAAACACCGTGTCACAGATGCTGTAGCATCCTTCATTAAAGCTGCCTGGAAGAAGGAAAGAAGATTATAGATCAAAAGATCCAATTTGGATTATTAAGAAAAAGCACCTGTAAAGGCATTGAACAAACAGAGATGTCCAAAACTCTGAAAGTCTTGTGAGATATCCTTTCCCGTGAACCCACTTCCCATATTGCAATATCACCTATGTTTGTACCAACTGAGAAGGAAATGTTGTAATATAACGTTAAAAGATTGCAAAATAAAAAATAACGATTAAAAATTTCCGAGGAGGATTACCAAGGAGGATTGTCTGTTGTTGAGGATGAAAATCGAGGCTCGTGACATTAGAACTCTGATGAAGAGTCCTAACAACCGTTCTAGGGATGTCTTCAGGTGAGTACACGTTAGGATGATGTGTAGGACCCACAAAGGATACCTAAATAAAATGTATATTAATACTAAGCAATGTTCTGCAATGCATTATAATCCAGGATATATAAGCTCAAAACCTCCTCAGAGTGGCCTGAACGCATTCTCTTTATTAAGTGCTCGGAATCAGCTTGAAATTCCATACCAGGAGCAGTAGGCGGAGTTCTTGGGTGTTTCAAGAATGGAGCTATCACAACATCCAAGTTTCACTAAGTATATTGATAAGGATAAATTGGGATAAGTGCATTACATAAAACAAGTCTAACCAGAATTAGGAGGTGGAACAAGTCCAAGAGGACCAGAGGCCACGGCAGCATGTGGAAGAGATGGATTAGCGCCAGTCATCCATCCGGCTAAGGCACTTGAAGGAGTAACCACTGGCTGGAATGGCTGTTCAAAGTTTTAAATACTTGATCATAAACTATGTATGTTATTAAAAATCATATAGAGAACACTTACACTATGGGCACCTGCAGGTGGAAAGGCGCCAGCTTTGGGGATAGGGCCTCCAAGAGGGCTGTTGGAAGGAGGGGGAGTCCGGGCACCATTGGCTGGTGCACACGTGTGATCCACAAACAGTGTCTTGATGTCAGGATTCGGCCGAGGATTCTTGCAAAGTTGATGCTGCCAATTGAGACTGAAGACAAAGAAACCATGGATTGAGGTGGATAGATCAGGGAAGAGAGGAAAAAAATAAGTCTCTCCCGTAAAGTATAGGCACCTCTGGTTAATCAAAGTCCGCAGTCGAGATGCTTTGATTTGAGGAAAAGCGAGTTTATCACGGAACAATGGATTTGCTTCAATCAGCTTCTTGAGCTCTATAAGCATGATATTGCGGGCAGACTTTGTGTCTCCGTATTTGGACAGCTGTTCGTTTTGTCTGCCCCCGCGAAGAGAGAGAAAGAACCAGAAATTAAGTTATAGAACATAGAGAATGGAAAACAGAAGATACTATGAGTACCTGAAATTCTCAAGCGTCAACAACTGCGTAATCTCCTTGAAGAGCTCCTCGTTGAAAGAAGAAAAAACTTTAAGATCCTTCACGAGAATCTCAACAGCTTTTCCCCGGTCATGCCTACCATTGGAAAATTTGAGAAATTGATAAAGCGTTGAGACACTACAAGAATGAGTTTAGAAAAAGCTCACCTATCAAGCGCTTCAAGATACTTCTGTTTCCTAATCTCAAAGAAGATTTTCATAGAGTATCGGTTATCTTCAACCTTGGTAAATCCACTGAGGTACTTCTCTACCTCGTCCCATTCTCCAACCTGCACTAAATCCTCAAAATGCTTCATATTGAAGAAAAAACCCGACTCCTGCTCCAATCTACAAAAAGCAGATGAGCACAGCTAGTTAACAGAGATATATTTCCTCTCCCTTTTTAAATAATGGGAAAAAACACTTCAAAAGAGAAAAGGCATTTTACTCACCTGTGGACCGTTTCCTTGAATTTTTCCTCGTCAAGGAACTGCAGGATCAAAAAGACCAGCTCCCTACTCAAGGAAGACATATTCCCGGCGGTCCCAAACCCCTCCAGCGCAGATACTTGATTCAAAAACGACTTTTGAGAGAAACACCTCCGTTCCTGTCCTTGACTTTTTAATCACAACAGTGAAACTCCCGGCAATTGCCTTCACAGTCTCCAAAAACTAACCATGACCTAATTTTCCGGGAGAAAATGATTATTCCTTATTCTCAATAACCTTGTCTCAGCTAATGAAGGAGAAACATATTCTGCTATTTATAATAGCGCCGAGATCCGAAGCTTAGCAATCTCTACAAAATAACTGAAGGTCGCGCGATCTGTTCTTACAGAGATTGCAATGGAAGAGAAATCCGAGATGCAGAGACTCGACAAGGCTGCACCGAATACGGTAGAGAGGAACCCTAGCTCCGTCAGACAAAGCTCCAACCTTCTCTTCTTTCTAGTCTTGAAGATTCCTCTCTCTCTCTCTCTCTATTCTTTCTCTCTCTACCTTTCCCTATCCGAGTCTTTCGCCGTTTTATAATGGGCAGCTCGTCTGGATTTGTCCTGGCGATTAGGTTGCGTTCGTTACTCAAATACTGTTTTACCCCTTCCCAGTACAAACATAACCTTTGTGGTTTCAAACCCACCGCCCTATCCTCTCTTGGTAAATCTAGGCCGTTCGTCAGAAATCCATGGGCTCCACATTTTCCCCCAAAAATATCACGCACCCGAATATTACCGTCATCTTCTTTCAACTTTCGTCCAGACATCGCTCTTAAACAATGGTAGTTGCGTTAATAAGTAGACGCAAGAAGACTACTTCCGTCCTGGTAAAAACACTTGATTCCGTGCCGCCACGTCATTCTTCCTCGTACAGCCCGCCTTCCTTTACTTTTTCTAGATCACCGCGATATCTCGCACGAGTTCGCTTCTTGCGACTGATAAGTCAATCAACTTATATGATGCATCTTCACTTATCTGATAAGCAGGCTTTTGAAATAAAGTAAATTCAAATAAATGCTAACTACTAATGTCTGACACCTGCCAGCCGTCTCCTCTGACGAGCACCTGTCGGTGACGAAACGCACACGTGGTCATGATAGATCGGCGTAATCCAAGCCGTCCGTTTCTCGCGCTAGGCCACGTGTTCATCGATCAATATTTTTTGAACCAAGTACAAAAACCTTATTCAAGAAAACTTGCGTGATGTCAGAGTTAGTGCGTGCACTGGAGTCAACGTCAGAGGGTTGTAAGACGGGTTATCGCGTCGCTTTCGAGTTGTGGGGCCCACGTTTTCGAAAAAACGCGAAAAAATGGCGAGTTATCGCGAGAAAACGGGTTGTAAGACGGGCGTTTCCGCACCAGGTGCCGTTTGTTTTCCGGGAAAATGAAGCCAAAATATTCCTATAGTGGGAGTTACTCGAGAGGGGCCCACAAAGCGGCAGTCCAGCGCTTCCGAGCTGCCAGAGAGAGAAAAGTCAAAGAGAAGAAATGAGAAGTAATGGAGAGAAATAGAGAGAGAAGGTAGCTGACACACACGTTGAGATAGAGAGAGAGAAGATGGTGCATTGGTGGGGGTGACGAGCGTGCTTTCGATCAGGAGAGAGAAGGAAATTGATGCGTAGAGAGAGGATGCGTCGCCTAAAAGAGTGCTTAAAATTAAGGAAGGAGGCTGACATGGCAGACGTGCTAAAGATAGACGGAGCATGTGCGGCATCTAGAGAGAGAAAGCTTAAAATGAGGAGAGAGAGAGTTGCGAGGTAAGACGCGAGGAGAGAGAAAAAGGTTAAGAAGCCGAGATGATAACTGATGAGAGAGAACGAAAGTAACGGGATGGAGTGAGTGTGTCCGCAATTTAGAGAGAGAAAAGGCTTAAAATAAGGAGAACGAAGGAGAAGATGTGCACTAGAGAGAGAGAGACGTGTGGGAAATGATAGGGAGTAGGGTCGAATGGAGAGAAATTCGTCATAGACGATGACAGATGAGAGAGACAGAAAAGAGATGTGACTGGCGTATGGTCAGAGATTGAGTCGGTAAGATCACCCAGAGCTGTGGTCACCGCCAAAAGCTGTTTCGGTCAGACATTCGTTCGGGAGCTTGTGTGGCCGCAGATCACAAGACAGCTGTCATCATTTTTACAGGAGAGATGTACAGGGTATTTTTGTCCAAGCAAATGGCGATAGAGGTCAACTGAGAGAAAGGTAATTTCAGATTGCGGCCGTTGACCTGTGTGCCTGGGTGGATCGGCTTTTTATCTATTCGGCCTACATCAGCCAAGCCCATTTAATACAAAGCATGCCAATTAAAGACAAAATATACCCACTTGGAGAGAGAGAGAGGGTCCCACGGAAAGTTGTTTACATAGAAAATGACAAATAATACTTAAATTTTATGTTTTTACTTAATTGGCCACAAAAAGGTTTGAAAACATTTTTTAAAAAGGCTTGCCAATCAAAGCACTGGTATTAATTGGCAATCATTAGAAAAGGAGAAATAGTGCCCTAAAAGTTAGATTCATGATTAATTGGGTAGGTTTGTGATCTACATCCCAAAAGACCAATTTCCTCCGCCCGATCCGGCACATAATCGCATTGGTCGAGGACTATGTATCCTCATTGATATACAAACTCAATAAACAAGAAATGTTAAGGCTTGTCCAAATTTTGAATAGAAAATTACCATTATAGATACTCACTTACTTGAGAAATCCATACTCGATGACTGTTGGTAATAAAAAATCATCCACATTTACTATGAGGATAATGCCCGTAGTTGGATATGTTAGAACCTCAGGTTTGATAATCCTTCAAAATTTTAATTGAAAATTTAAGTGCAATGGAAAACATGATGTAGGCCAAGGACCTCTATTGCCCAATTGTGACTCATAAAGCCCAGTAAGTCACAGGGCCCACTTATGGGGCCCAATTAGAGCTTATTGGGCCAGGAGGGAATCTCGAGGAGCTATCACTATCTGCATAAGATCACTTATAGACCCACAAAAGTGTGTGTCAGATTCTACAGTTCCCAGAATCTCCAGAGTGTCTCTTGTCAGGCCTAGAAGCTTCTTTTTATTGTGTTAGGCCCATCCCCTGACACAAGCATGGTGTAGTAGTTATAGTTTCAAGACTTTGAGTTGTCTTATCAGGGGGTCATGTCACTTGGACGACCCTTTACTTTTTGAGGCCTATATAAGGCCCCCCATTTTAACACTTGAGGGCACAATTTGAAGTTATCCCTTTTGAGAGCTTTGCTTTCTTTCTGAGTATTCTCCCTGCTGAGAGTGCTTAAGTGTTTGTGGATTCAAGCACACCCCCTTGTGGATTCAAGGGTGGAAGAGGTTAGTTCTGTGGATTCAGGACCTAGCCCTTCTTGAAGATCAAGGTTTGTGGATTCAAACTTCTGTTCTTCATCTATCCTACGCTAAGGCTGCGTCAAAACATTAGAATTTAGGATTCAAAATAGAAAGCGCCATGAATTGTTGATCCTATCATCTAGAAAATATCAAAATCAACGCTTAATAGAGTTCCTCATGATGGATATTATGTGGCGTATAAGCCAATCACACTTCCATGTATTTTGTTTATATTCATTGAAATGAAATTTATTCATTGTCATTCTTTTATAATATTTGTATTGAAGTCTATGAGCATATGCATGACTAAGTGAATTATGATGAAATGATAATATACTAATCACTAGTCTTTAAATGTATGCTCCAAAATATTCATATTCACGGGGTATTCGAAAAGGATATCAAATTATCCAGAAAGAATAACATTGTGTGATCCAACTCATGTGATGATTATAGCTAATCTAATAACCATGTGAATGGAGACACTGAAGTGTCGTTTTCGTGCGTCGTTAAAATACAAAGACGATGGTCAAAAAAATTTTATAAAACCGAACTCACAAAGATAAGATATAAAAATCAAGTATTATGTAAGTATCAGGTCGATCCACAGAGAGCAGGGTTGACTTTAATCGCAGAGTTGACCTGGTAAAACTTAGGTTTAAAATGAGTTTAAAATAAGAGAAAATAAGATGTGATGAATAGAAATGATACTAATAGGCCTAATAAGAAGTTTTAAGAATTGAAATCTCGGATTTGACAGAGAAAAGTCAAAAGTCAAAGTTAAAGCGTTGACTTTGACCAACACTAGGTGTTCTGCAAAATCAGATAATCAAACAGAGTCAGAAGATTACGAAAATTAGATATTTGGAAACTAGAGAGAAAATGGAATTTCTTGATATATATTTAGTAATTTTTAAATAAGAAATGGATTTATTATGAATTATTCAAAATCAACTATCATAAAATCCTTGAAATTAACACCTCGAAGGAAATCTTCAAATTGAATGACCAAATGAAATCCAAATCTTGCAATTTGTATGTCAATGAAAATCTACAAACCAGAGGAATCTAACAAGACCAAAATTATCAAATTCTGATTTTTAAATTAAAAGTAATTGACCCCGAAAGTCAACATTTGACTTCTGATGAAAGATGAACAGTCCTTGGTCAAACGTCAAATTGAAGGGTCAAATGAACTCGGAATTTGATGAATTTACTATCCACGGAAAGCTGATAAAAAGAGGAATCTAATAAAACAAAAATCAAGTGATTTGGAATTATAATAAAAGAGATATCCTATTTTCAAAATCAGCATCTTTTCAGACTAAAATTTGAGAAAAATGAAGAACACTATGAACTAATTTGCAAAATTAAACTTCTAAATCTAATAAAAACTCAAATTACCTCCTGATAATTGATCGAATCTCACTACTAACCCGATTGCCGCAAGGATGGGGCTCCAATTCTCGTGGATTGAAACAAATTTGCTCGGATTCTTCCTCGCGGACGTTCGGAATTCAAGGGGAAAATTCGATGAAATCAAGGAGAAATTCGTGATCAATCCCGCTCCAATTGCTTCGCAATCGAGTCTAAACGCGGGGGGATCACGATGAACTAGAGATCTTCCTCGAAATTCGCTTAATTCCTTCACGAATCGATCAAAAGTTGAAGAACAAAGGAGAAATACATGGCTTTTTAAAGGGAGAATTGGCCCGAAGATCGTGGGAAATTGACGCGTTCGTGGGGGCAGTTTTCAAGCGTCGTGGAAGCGGTTTCTATTGCATGGCTTTGTGGCTTCAAATCCGCGGCGAATAAGCTTGAATTTCGCTTCGAAAAGGCCACGATTTTCGGCACGATCGGGCCACGATCAGGTCGCGATCGGGCCACGATCGCCCCGCAATCGGGCCACAATCGTCGTCTTGGTCACTCATCGATCGGCTTCCGATCGTCTGGAGGCGATTCCGCCACTGAAGCTCCCCGATCGCGGCTCGATCGTGCCTCGATCGCGGTTCGATCGAACCGCGATCGTGGAGTTCTTCCACTAGCCCTCCACGCCGTCCGATTGAACCTCAGGTGATTGGATGGTCGCGATTGCGCCATCGCGTGGACCAAGATAGCGAGGAACGTCCGCCGTCCGATGGAAGAAGCTCACGATGATGATCGCGATCGTGACTTCGTCCGTTCGATGAGGATCCCGCGCTCCAGCATCGTCCACGTGTCGCAAAGTAAGCCATCTATCTTAACCACTTACTCGTGATTTCCGGCATGTGCTTGATCTGATGATCGCGTGGACTCGGGTCCACGCGATCGACGCCTTTTGATCAGGGCCGACCGGATCCAACGCCTAACGTGCCGCCACGTGTCCTGCAAAAGAAAAACCGTGTGGGAACATAGTCCCACACGGAGGAAATAATGAAAGGTTTTGCGCTTAAATAGGGGAGCCCCCCTATTTAAGCATAGCGTTACCGTCCCCCACTGTTACCAGGGCTCCACTATACCCGTGGGCCCTCCACCTACCTGCCACGTGGCGCCCACACGGGCGCCCACGTGGACCGCGTGATCGCGTGGCCTCCTGCCACGTGGCCGCGCCACTGTGCGCCTCTTGCGCCCCGTGCGGGCCACCCGGGCTCTGCCACGTGGCCTTAGTGTTGTGTCGCACCCCGAGGCGGTCCTACGCGCCACGTCAGCCGCCGCCTGGGCCCCCTCACCACGTCATCACCTGCGGTAAGCTTACCCCCTTTTTTGCGATTTTAACAGGGAAATTAATCTAAAAATTCATTTAAAAATCAGATAAAATTCGGAAAAAGGGCTAAAGCTTCAGAAAATCATATCTTAAAATATACAACTCCTTTTTAATCCAAATTTTCTCCATTGGATCACAAATTCTTTTCTTTTTAATATCATGTCATTTAAAATATATTTATAAAGAAAAAATCAAGATGACTTATAATTTACTTACATCATTTCTCATTAAACATTCTAAATCATAAATTCATCCTAAAATCATCCTCCCAAACATTTACTAAAGTCAAAACTCATTCGATAACAGAGATTAACTTCTATTAATTTAAACAAAAGATTAATCATCCATTAAGCATGAAATTATCCCTAATTTATGCATAAATATCAACTTTAGTGAAATGATATGCCAATGGAGAAAATTCCTAAAAAGTATGATAACATGCATCATATTCACATAAAATAAGCATGAATATGAGTTAATTAGGGTAAGAATTCAAGTTATAAATGCATGTTATCAGACACCAAGAATAGATAGTGGGTTCTTTCTCGAGAAAGAGTTACATGATCCATCCACACTACGTCTTTGATATCTTAGCTCTAAGGAACACTTACATGATCGTGACACAGATCAACTCAATTGATGGTTAAGTATAATATTATTCAAAGATTTTTATAAATTAATACAAATAACTCTTTATCTAAAGAGTACCCACTACATATCCTTGGTGTCTTCACAAAAATGGTCACATGATTAGCCATACTCATCGAATGAGTCAGATCAATTAGTGTTACTCTTTCCATATATTTTGATGTCATTCTTGAGTACCCTTTGAATAGAAATATAACATGATGATCTATTTAAAGAGTAGTGATCTAGGTATTATGATCTCCTCATAATTTAATTAGTTATGCACATGATAACATACAATATGTACTTTTAATTACACGATTATTAGCACATTTTAGTGTATTGTTCATATGATTTTCATGCGTACTATCATACTTTGAGTACATTTTTCATCATTTTATGTAATTTATATCAAAAATCACAAAATGCATCATTTTAAAAGCTAATCATGTACAAATCATGAGTTTGAATTTTAAATAGATTATTCTAATTTTATTTGAGATTTCATTGGATTTGTAAATGTAATATCATAAGAGAAAACATTCTCACATATATTCTAAAATTATCTACTTTTAATTTTTGAGTGGATTTAGTATATTTTGTAGGTAAATGTTTCTTAAATTAAGTTGCATAGAATTATAGATTATTTAATTTGTAACAAAACAATACATTTTTTAGAAGATAGTAATTTTCTCACTTTAAGGATTCTTTAATAATTGTTTTTAATTAAAAATTTTAAAAATTAACTATTTATAAGTGCACGTTGATGTGATAGCTAACGTGATGCGCATGCTCACGAAACAATTTTGTGTGGTCATTGAATACACACAAACTTGTGTCAAAACAATTACCAAACTCACCAATTTAGAGAAATAATCACGAATTGGGTGGAAAATCGACGTCTGAGATACCGTCACGCGTCCATTGAAGTCCATTGAGCACATTTAATCTCAGCCGTTATAACTCTTCAGATCGACGGCTGAGATTGAAAATTTTTAAAAATGAATCGTCGCCCAATCAGATTCCGCCTCGTACCCCTTCACTTAAGTGAAGATCGACGATCGCGATTAAGTTTGCGCAATCAGTTTCTCCACAAGATGCCACATCACCTGTGCACATAAAAACATAAAAATAGTCCCACATAACGAAAAAATTAGAAATTCAACGGGTATATAATGTATGCGCATTATAGAGAGATAGCGTTATCCTTAAAACGAAGCTTAATTTCTCTCATCACGCACGTGCACACGTGCCCTCACACACGCGCGCACACATTCACACACGCTCACACGTGCACGCATACACACACGCGAACACACATGCGACGCCACGAGGCGATTCTATACACCGCCACGTGGCGCATCTATGCGCCACCACATGGCAACGCGCTTTTTTTTGCACCACATCAGCATGCAATATAAAATTATTTTTTTATTTATTTAATTCAAAATCAGTTGAATTAAATTCATAAAAAATTCATAAAAATTCTAGAAAATTCCCTAAAAATTAGAAAATCCATAACTTTTAAAATACAACTCCAAATTAATCCAAATTATTTTCATTAGATCAAAAATTAAATTATCTATTAGTCTAAAAAAGTCAAATTTAATAAATAAAAAGAGAATAAATTTTTATTTCAAAAAGACACTCATTTCTTTTAGAATTTAAAACTTAGAGAAATAAATGAGTGTATAAAAAGTATTTTCTCTTATAATTTAACATTAAAACCTAATTATAATCTCAAATAAAAATGGGGATAATCTAATCTTAAAATATTTCTCTTTATTTTATCATAATTATTCCTAAATTAGTGCATTTTGAGATTATAACTTATTTTCATAGAATGATAGATAAATACTAAAAAAATATGATAACATGCATTACAATGGAATGTTTTATGCCTTAATTTGCATTAATAATCATATATTTTCATGTATAATTTGCATGTTATCACATGCCTGCATGTAGCCATGTGGTGACACTGAAGGTCGCCACACGACGCGCAGATGGCACACACGTGGTGCATATTAGGGGAGTGTAATTAGTGTTAAGTGCCTTTAATGGGCCAATTTTATTTTACTAAATCATCACTCAACTTATTGTCCAAAATCCTCTTGACATTTTCAACCTCGAACTATAATAAAAGGGTGATTTATGTTTTAGATGACATGGCGCAATAGGAGTCGCTTTGGTCTCCCAACTTAATCAAAACTATCAATTTTCACTTAAAGAGATTGTGTACATGGTCAATTTTAATTGGATAGTGATTCGCCTCTTCTTGTTCATCAACGAAGTTACAAGGATCAAGATTAAAGGTGCTTGATGGACCCTATGGATGCGTGGCATCATCTTAAGAATTCAATGGTTATCAAATGGTAATTGTTACCCAATGTTTAGTCATCATGCAATGACATGGCTTCATTGTAGCGCTCAAATCTCAGATCCGATAACTATGACTTAAAGATAATCATTCGCCTGCAACCATTTAATCTTAGTTGTTTATTAAAGATGAATGTTAACAAAATGATTGTGTGCGGTCGTTGAATACAAATGAACTCATGTCAAACCAAGTTCCAAACTCACCAATTTAAAGATTAAATCACTAATTCAAGAGTATAGTGGTGAATAAGGGTCAAATCCATGGAGAAATAAAGAAAATTTTGAGATGTCTTTGAAATTCGATCAAATCGGACAACAAATTGACGTGAAAAATTAGAGAATTTAGTATATTAAAAAAGATAACTCCAATACGAATCCATGGAATCAAAAATCACTGAATTTGGATTAGAATTCGCAGAGAAATCAAGATTTGAAATCGAGAAAGAAAATCGATCGTGAAAATAGATGAAAACCAAAATTAAATCTAATATTAATCTAATATACGATTTAAAATTAAAATCTAACGTTACAGGAAGATAGATTAGGATGAAAACACGTAATCTAACCCAAAGTCACGCTCGAAATGATCCAATTAATTGTCAGATTCAAGGCTTTATATTATGCGATTTTGAAAATAACTTTTGGCGTTCAAGAGGTGATTTCTTATGATTCTCTCCACCAATTCTTGATTTCAAACACTCCTCGGACGCAGCAATGAGTTTAGAAGAAGTAGAAATCATGTGATTCCAGGACTGAGTTGTCTAAATAGTTTGATTTTCTCGAAACATCCAAGAACGAGTTTTTCTGTCAAAGAACACTTTAATTTATAAAGAATTTGGGCATAACCATCAAATCGCCCCTTCATCTTTGATCAACAGCTCAGATTAAACGTTGATTCATGAATGGTCATCTTTAAGTTGCGTCTGTTCCATCGATGATGAAGCATCCAGATCTTCCTGATAACATGAAATTTACACATGGATTTACATGATTATTAATACATTTTAAGGCATTAAATATGCATGTTATCATATTTTGAGTGCATTTCTATCATTTTACATAATTTAAGGTTATAATCTAAAAATATATCATTTTATAGATAATTATGCATAATTAAATAATGTAATGCTAATACTATTTCTATTTGAGATCATAATTATAGTTTCATGATTAAATGATAAGAGAAAATATTTTTATTTACACTCATGTATTTTTCTAAATTTATTTTCTAAGAGGAATAAGTGTATGTTTAAAATTGAAAATTAATTCTCTTGTTATTTAAATATTTTGAATTATTATAATTATAGATTATTCTGATCCAAAAAAATTAATTTGGATTAATTTGGAGTTGTATTTTGAAAGTTATGAATTTTCCAATTTTTCTGAATTTTCTAGAATTTTTCTGGATTTATTTAAACCTATTTTTTATTTTTAAAACAACAAAAAAATATTTTATTTAATCACGATCTGACATGGCATAGCGTTGCCACATGGTGGCCTCTATGTGTGACATGTGTGCACGTGTGTGTGTGTGTGTGTGTGTGTGTGTCTGCGCACGTCTGTCGCACGTGTGCGCGCTGAGAGTGATTAGTGGGTTAAGCATCTGTTAAGGATTTTACGTTAACTCACTAAGCGCTCATACTTTATATACGTAATCAATTCACATAATTTATTCCATGTGGGACTATTTGTGTTTTTTTACAAGTGACGTGGGTGCAACGAGAGACGTCCGATCGCACGGTTTAATCGCGATCGTCGAATGTCACTTACCCGCAAAGGTGCGTGGCAACATCTAATTAGGTGAAGATTTGATCTAAAGAAATTTAATCTTAGCCATTGATCTGGGGAGTTATAACAGTTGAGATTAAATGCACCCGATGGACACAAGGACTCATCGCGATTTGCTTGATGAAGATCATACGGTCAACGTAAAACGACACCACTTCTTCATGCGCGACGTGGCAAAATTTGGATGCTTCATCGTAGATCGAACGGACGTGACTTAAACACGAAAAATTTGTGAATCAACGTTCAATCTAAGCCGTTGATCAAAGATGAAACAACGCATCCAATGGTCGTTCCCAAATATGCCTATAAATCAAAATGTTCTTCAACGGAAAGATTGTTCTTGAATTTTTTGGAGCAAATCAATCTATTTAGACACCACAATCTAAGAATCATTTGACTTCTCATTCTTCTAGACTTATTGCCGCATCCGAGAAGTGTTTGAAATCAAGAATTAGTTGAAAGAATGGGAAGAAGTCACATATTGAACGCCGAACTTCATTTTCAAAATCGTGGAATGAAAAGCTTTGAATCCGGCGACTAATTGGAACATTTTGAGCGCGACTTCAAGTTAGATTGCGTGTTTTCATCTTAATCTATCTTCTTTTAGCATTATATTTATATTTTGAATCATATATTAGTTTAAATTTAGTTTAAATTTTAGTTTTCATCTATTTTCACGATAGAATTTCTTTCTCAATTTCAAATCTTGATTTCTCCGCGAATTCTAATCCAAATTCAGTGATTTTTTATTCCGTAGATTTTTATTGGAGTTATCTTTCTTAATATACTAAAATCCCTAATTTCTCACCCTAATTCATCGTCTGATTTGATTGATTTTCAAAGATATATCAAAATTTCTCTTATTTCTACGTGGATTTGACCCTTATTCACCACTATAATCTTAAATTAGTGATTATAACTTTAAATTGGTGAGTTTGGAATTTTTGTTTGACACGAGATTGTGTGTATTCAACGACTACATGAAATCGTTTTGTCACTTGCCACATCGCAGGGTGAAGAAGAGGCGTCGCCTGATGTTCACCATCTGATCTTCATCAAGCGATCGAGATGAGTCCACATGTCCATCGGGGTGCATTTAATCTCGATCGTTATAACTCCCCAGATGAGCGTAGAGATTAAATCATCTTTAAAACGAATCATCGTCTAATCAGATGCAGCCACGTAACCCTCGAGTAAGTGAAATCCGATGATGCTGATTAAATCGCGTGATCGAACGCATCTCGTTGCGCCACATCACCTGTGACTAAAAACAAACATAAATAGTCCCACATCACATAAATTGATGATATTTATGAGTATATAATATGCATGTGTCTAATGGGTTAGCGTAAAATCCTTAATGGATGTTTTAGCCCACTAAATCACTTTTGTACACACGTGCACGCACGTGCACACACACGCACACATGCGAACACACATACACACACATACGTTGTCACGTGACGAAAGCTCTGCCAAGTCAACTCGCGGTAAATAAAATATATTTTTATTCTTTTAAAAATAAAAAAATAGCTTTAAATAAATTTAAAAAAATCCAAAAAATTCATAAAAATTAGAAAATTCATAACTTTTAAAATACAACTCCCAAATTAATTCAAATTTATTTTTTTAGATCAAAAATTAAATTATCTATAATTATAAAATTCAAAATATTTAAATAACCAAATAATAAATTTTAATTTTAAAAATACACTCATTCCTCTTATAATATAAATTTTGAAAAATACATAAGTGTAAATAAAAATATTTTCTCTTCTCATTTAATCATGAAAATATAATTATGATCTCAAATATAAATAGGATTAGCATTACATTATTTAATTATGCATAGTTATCCCTCAAATGATATATTTTATATCATAACCTAAAATTATATAAAAAATAATAGATATACACTCAAAATATGATAACATGCATACAAATAGAATATTTAATGCCTTAAATTTTGTTAATAATCATAAAAATTCATGTATAAATTGCATGTTATCAAATGCCTAAAATATAACTATTTAAATGCTCTCTTTTCGATGTTGTATGCATTCTTGCATTTTTTTATTAATCAAACCTTTGGGTAGCCTAATCCTTGAATCTCTTGATCTCAATATGTTCTAAACTCATTTATATATCCAATGAGCCCATGAAGTCAAGATTTCATCAAGAGAATAGAGATAAATCAGCTCGAACTCTAAATTTTCCCTTTTCGAAAATCATGGAATGAAAAGCTTTAATGCAGCGATTAACTGGATCATTTTGAGCATGGTTTTAGGTTAGATTTCATTTAATCTCCCTAATTTATCATCATTTAGCATTATGTTTTCATTTAAAGCTAAGATTATTCAAACTTTAGATAATTTCAATATTTTGTTTCTCATCGTGAGTGATTTTCTTTCTCTCATTTCACTCATTGATTTCTCCATGGATATAAATCTGATTTGAGTGATTTTAATTTCTTGGATAGATCTTTGAGCCTTCTTTTCACATCTATATTTTTGCAAATTTTCATCTCAATTCCTCATCTAATTTGATCTAATTTCAAAACATCTCAAGAACACACCCTAATCCGCCGTGTATTTGTCCCTTACTAACATTTATACTAAATTAATCAAAATTAATCTTGAATTTAAGTAAATTTGGTTTTAACTTTGACGTATGGACATGTGTTCTCTATGAACCTGCAATTATTCTACATCAGCACACATTCATGAACATCATTGCAAGCATTACATAGTAATGGAACTAAAAAAATCATCTCGATGATTATAAATGAGAAATCAAAGTTTGATTGGCTTGCATGTCACATAATATCTATCAAGAGCATGTTTCTAGAAGATAGTGGCATCCACTTCTTACAAATCGACTTCCAGCTACGTATACATTAGGATCAAAGATTATAAATTCTCAATGAGATGATGGAATGATGAGTTAGGGTTGAGACTATGGATTTTCATATGGAAAAGATGAAGAAAATAGAAGAGGTTGAAGCAAAAACATCATAATCTAAAGATTCCTGATCAAAAACTCATTCTAGAGATGCTTTTTGATGAATTACTACTTGAAGAGTCCACACATCTCATCCAAACTTGGTCTCGTATATCCATAAAGAGGGATGACTAGAAAATAAAAGAAACTCGCTAAAAATGATGTTAGGTATATGACAGACGATTGGTGCTCTCTTTTCTCCTGGTAGCTAATGCTAGAAGCAACCAAAGAAATGTCAAAAACCTAATTTTTATTTCTCAAAGACATTTTGATGACAAAGAGGATGGAATAGCCGATCACGCAAGACTGAAATTAGAGAAGAAATGAGAGAGAGCGGGAGAGAGCGATATTGGGTGGAAGCGTGAGAGGGAGAGAGAATTAGTAATGGAATAGAGAGAGAGATCTCGCACAAGATAGGAGAGAAAGATCGAGGGAGCGAAATATACAGACATTTGAGAGAGAGAATACGAGAAAACTTGACGACTGAACACACGAGCAGCAAGAAATTCGCGTGGAAGATAGACAGCGGAATCGGGAGAAGGAATCCCTGAAGGTGCGAGGGAAATTTTTGGGGGAGGAATCTGCGACGTAGACGACAAAGAAGGTGTAGAAGAGGAGGTCAGAGCGATTGCGAGAAGAAAATGGATAGAAGAGGAAACGATAGAAGATAGAAATTTTTGGGAGGTAGAGAGAACGATAGAAGAGGAAAGAGGAAACATCATGAATAGTGGAACGGGGAAGAGGTGAGGAAATAAAGAGAGGGTTGCGGAAGAGAAACGTCAACGATAAGATAAAAACAACGAG
>CM044120.1:7409315-7444049 GCA_024174645.1 Lemna minuta | reverse complement strand
TCATATGAGTTGGATTAGATAGTGCTATTATTTCAAGATAATTTGATGTCCTTCTCGAATATCCCTACGTAATAGGAATGTTTAGAACATATGTTTAAAGACTAGTGATCACTATATTGTGATCTCATCATAATTTACTTAGTCATTGCACATGCTCATAGACTTCATTACAAACAGCACACAAGAATGACAATGAATAAATTTCATTTCAATGAACATAAACAATATACAAAAAAATGTGATTGGCTTATAGACTACATAATATCCATCAAGTTAGGGGTTAGAGTCCAATATACTGCCTGCTCAAAAATCACAATCCATTTACTTATTGATCCCTATTAATTCTTGAATGGTCTAAGCCCTTTAATTTTCTTCTAATCTAATGAACATATTTTCACTACGGATTTTCTTATTTCATAAAAATATGCTTTTCAAATTAGGTTTATTGTTAACTTGAAAGAAAATAGTTAAACACAATATTTTTAGAAAAATAGTTAAACAGGATGTTATGTTCAATAAAAAAAAATTCAACTTCTAGTCAAATGAGAAGATTGACATATAATGATAATCTAAAATTGAATCAAATTACTGTGAGGGTTGACTTGGTCGACTCTTATTCTAAAAGTTCTAGAATGTTCTAGAATTTTATAGAGTTTTCTAGAATCTTCTAGATGCTTCTAATATCTTCAATGCTTCTTCTAGAAACTTGTGAAGTCTTCTAGATTACACTTGAAGACGCCAAAGATACCATGCTTGTGTATGTGGCTTTTTTTGACTTAAGACGCCAAAGATATCTTGTGGATTGATGATTGTGTTTTTGATTATGACTGGCAAATCTCTAGCCATGGGATCTTTTAAAATATCAAATATTAGATATTATATTAAGTCTTTGAAGATGATTGTATGATCAAGATATGATCCTTTGTCCATGGTATTTGAGAAGATTAACTCAAGGACTGAGATACAATAAAACCCTTGAAGGTGTGTGTCTCTTCAAGGGGTGCCATATTTTTAGGAGAAAATTTTTCCTCTTCAAAGGATGCCTTGAAGAGCAACTCGTTAAGATGAGATGGTGACATGTGGAGGTTTTTAATTGGTGAAGATTTTGGGAGTAATTTGGATGTATTAATTTGCCCCGAAGTCATGTGTTGAGGTTGACTTGGTCAAAGAAGAATCTAGGATACAAATAACTTAAATTTTGAAATATAAAAAAGGCTCCTATAATTTAGAGATATGTTTCAACTTCGTCAAAGGGATTCCTAAATATTAGGACAATGATTTTATTTGATCAAAAACTCAAAATTAAAGGTTTTAGGTCAAGCGTAGAGTTTGGCCAAGTCAAGGGAAGCTTTTTAAGGATTCAAAAGATTAAGGGCTTGCTCTTTTTCACATCTTCAAAGTCTTTAGAGATACACATATCTTTCAATGATAAATTGGTGAATTTCTTGGTCTAGATCAGCATGTTGTTTTCCTTGATAGTGATAACTTATAATCCTTACATTTCTCCTTAAATTGTGTTGCATTGGTGCTTCCTGAGACACTTCTTTTGATGTTGAGATGTCTTCACCAACATGCCGTAGGAGATATGGCGTGCATAAGAATTCTTGTATAGAACCTTGGCGTCATCATTTTATCATGTAGTCTATTGCTTCTAGATTCAAGTACAACCTCTTGTAGATTTAAGGGTTAACAATGTTAGTTTTATAGATTCATAACTAACTCGTCTTGTTAATGTGCCAAAATTTGAGAGCACAACACGACTTGTAGATTTAAGTCGCTGTTCTTGACTGTTCTTATGCCAAAATTGCATCACGCAGTCAAAGAAAAAAGCTATTCCTTCACAAAAGCTTTGGAGAGAATCCTTTCCTGCCATGTAATACTATTCAATTCGTTTGTTTACCCTAGTTGAAATATGGAAATTGGGCTTTGAAAAAGACAATGAGCGCATCTTAGTAAATGTCTTTAACGAAGTAATCGACGGAAGAGTCCATAGCTGTTTCTCTCTTTCTTTCTCTCTCATCCCGTTTCGTCGACCCGTTGACTTCTTCATGGAACGGTGCGAATGGTTTTCCTATAGCGCATTTGACTCTATCTGGGCAGCGGAATCCATCTGGATTTGAACTGTATCTCCGATTTCCAGGCAGGAAGGCCAAAACGTCCGTCCCCTTCCGCCTACCGATTTCCATCTCCGATTTCACCTGCTGTGGGGAGAGAGAGAGAGTGAGAGAGACGATGAAGAAGAGATCAATGGTGGTGACTGTGGTGGGAGCTCTTCTCGGGTTCCTGTGCGCCGCGCTCGCAATCGCTGCAGAGGCGGAGCGCGTGCAGGTGAGCAAGAGAGAGAAAGAGAGATATAGTAGTAGAAGAGAGAGAGAGAGAGAGCTCTGCACTATATTTTCTGATTACTCTTAGCCTCTTATCAAATAAGGATGTGAAGTTCGACCCAAGAACATTTAAATGCATTTATCCGAGCTCTGCGGTCGGAATTCTGGCCGTGGCATCCGCTGGCGTGCTCCTTTTGGCTCAAGTCATCATCCAAGGCTCTGCCGGGTGCATCTGCTGCATTAATAAACGTGGCCGACCCACCGGAGTAATCGCCTGGATAGTCTTTATCTTCTCCTGGTAGGCTAATTCTATAATTCTTCTTCTTTTCGGTAGATCTTGTCAAAACCATCCGAATCGAATCTATTCCGTCGAATTCCTATTTTTTTTCATTAAGAAATGTATTTTTCCTCTTTGATTTCGGCTTTTTCCTACAAATTCTTCCTTGATCTTCTTCAGATTTGTTTGTCTTTCGATTGAACAAAATTTTCATGTCTTCGTAGTCCATCTGAATTTCCTCTTACAAATTACTATAAATTCCTCCTTGCTCTTCGTAAGATCTTGCGAAAAATCAAAATCAATTCAGTTGTCTCTACTTCGGTTCGGAAGATGCATTCTCCACCAATTCCTGCATCTTCCACACCTCTCTCTCTCTCTCTCTTTCTCATCTTGCGTAAACACCATCTCACTCTCCCTCTCTCTGGCTCTCTCGCTCTCTCGTTCTCTCTATCTCACCTAGCTTTCTTGCACACCAGTTTCTTTCTCTCTCGGTCTCTATCGCGTATATTTCTTCCACACTCTCTTTCTCTCTTTATGTATTCATTTACCAATTGGACTTGCAGGATATCGTTCGTTGTCGCCATGTTCCTGCTGCTCCGAGTGGCTTCGGTATACGGCTACGGAAGACGATACGGCTCGAAGCCTATCGTGCAAGGAGTATCGCTCCAGATTTGCTTCATCATAAAACCGGGAGTGGCTGCGAGCGGCGCCGCCCTAGCTCTCATCAGCGTCTTGCTCGGGATCGTATACTTCCACACGGTGGAGAGATTGATGAAGGAAACGGAGATGCAGGAGGAACAGTTTCCGCGGGAGATCCCGATGGCGCAGGCTCAGCTTCCCCAGGAGCCACCGGTTTTCGTGCATGAAGATACCTATAACCGCCGTCAGATGCCCTAAATCTTTCACTCTCCAGCTCCCTGAATTACATTTGTCCTTTTCATCAAAAAAAGTGGACGAAGTAACTGCGAGCGCACTTTGATTCGCCATGAATATATTCAATCTTCAATAATTACACTCAACAATCACATCGCAGTTATCTAAATAACGCGATTCACTATTCGCGATTACATTGCCGTACATTTGTAATAGAAAGGTCAATTTTGGAGTTCTACTCCAACAAATTCACTCTACGAATTTGCGATTCAACAGAGCTCAGAATATCATCCAACGGCAAGGTGGAATCCACTCTAAGAATGTCAACTTCGTCCCCATCGATCTGGAGAATGTCTAGTTGCGATCTTAGAAGATCGGGGGGCATGAAGTGGCTACCCTCCGTCGATCTGCGATTCAACCTCTCCAAGAGGATGTGGTCCGGAGCTTCGAGGCAGATGAACCTTATGCGGGAGGAAGTGCGGTGGCGGTCTGCAGATCTGAGGACTTCACGGTAATTTCTCTTGAGAACGGAGCAGGCGAGGATAGCTGAATTGTCGGTGGATAGGATCTCGCGGATGAGATCTCGGAGGTCATCGAGCCAAGGTCTGCGGTCCTCGTCGGAGAGTGGAATCCCCCGCCGCATCTTATCTGGATTCCGTTGCGAAGGGGAGAGAGAGAGATCGGTCGACAGAATGATGCATAAATGGATAAAGAGAGAGAGATGGAGAGAGACATAGATAGATACAGAGAAAGATTGGAAGATAGAGGGCGAAACAGGTAGAGATAGAGATAGATAAATAGCGGGATAAAGAAAACGAGAAACATACTATTTACAGAAAGACGATAGACAAACAGGAGGGGGGGAGGTAGAGAGATGGAGGGAAATACGTCTGTCTATGTATCATGATGTTAGAGAGATGTCTAAAAAGATAGAAGGTAGTATATTATGAGACGATGCGTGAAGACTGAAGAGAGAGAACGGGGACATACATATGTGTATATATAATCTAAGAAACAAGTGTAGAGAGGGAGAGAGAGAGTACAGATAGATGGAGATTAAACTATCTATAGCATGAGAGAGAGATTCGGTACCAATGTTTGCCGGTGGATGGAAGTCGTCGCCATCATGAAAAGTATATCCCAGACGCTCGGCTAGAGACTGGCCAATCGTCCTGAGGAAGAGGCATGTTATTTCCATAGACTATGCGAACAGTTTTTTTTTTAATTCTATGACCGCTTACGTTTTCCCCGAGCCGCTTACTCCCATGACAACGATGACTCTACCATCACGGGCTGCAAAACATAAAGATGATCACGCAAGCATCTGCATGGAGAGAGAAGGTTGCTAGAGACGGGGAGAGATCCGGACACTCCTCTTATCGGGTAAAAATAGAGATGGAGACAGTATGAGAGAGAGAGATGTTGACAAATCGGCAGACAAAGAAAGAGAGATAGAGATCGCGGAGACTGGCCGACAGGAAGAAGAGATCAGAAAGTAATTAGAGTTAAGCAAGGGCATCAGAGCGTAATTAACCTCGCTCCATTAAAATACGGCCGTAATTTGTAGTTGAATTAGTGAATTTCAACGATACCGATTGAGAGGGATTGACGTGGATTGAGGGAAAGGGAAGCTGGGAAACAGTGACTGATTAAGAGACGGCTGGAGAGAGATTGAGAGAGATCAGAGTGTTTGAAACTTGAGAGAGATGGGGATAGAGAGAGATCTGACCAAAGAGAGAGGGAGAGAGAAAGATGGTGGTAGATGAGAAAGAGAGGAAGGGGAAAAGATCGATTCAATCGAGAGAAAAATATATAGGAATTGCCGGTGAACTTACTGTCAAATTTATTACGATCTAAGCAGATTACCTGAGAGTAGATTTAGCAGGAGCTTCCAGATTCTCGTCACACAATCCAGCATGAGGAGAGTGAGAGATGATCCTCCTATCGTACGATTACTTCGGTTGTTTAGCAGCCACCTCCAAACCAGATCGATCACTCAAGATCAATCTATATTGAAGAGATAGAGAAGATTGCAGGTTCTCAAGAAGACCGAGAGAGATGAGTCGCCGAACAGAGAGGCAGTTATTGAATCAAGAAAATGGGGCAAGAGAGAAAAATGGGGCCCCAAACCCGCACGGAACAGTCTTATACAGGCGGACAGCGTAACAGAAAGTAGGCCTAAATTATAATAAAACCCTATCTAGCTCAATATTAGATATATACATTATTAGATATTTATCTAAATTCACACTTACCATCAAAATTTTCCTACTCCAGGCTCAGCCCAATAAACAAGGACGCCCAATATCCCATAAGGAGCCCAGTTAGAAATCAGAATAGTGGTACACTTTTTGAGCGTTCCCTCTTTCAAATTAAAATAGAAAAATTAAATTTACCCTTTTTCTAAAGACTAGGTGTCTCCTTATGTTTGGACATGTCCGCAAGTCTAATCATTTTTATAAATTTAATGTTATAAATTTGAATGTGGATAACTATTAATAATTATGAAAATTAAAAATGAATATGAATTTTTTTGGAATATCGGCTTGTCCCACTTTGTATTGAAGCTTATCGGGAAAAAGCCAAAAATATTTTTTGAATTGCATGATATTCACGTTAACGAAGAGTATGGAGGAGGATTAAAGGGCCCGGGGGGGATGGCGAACGGAGTGGGATAACGAGCTATAAACGAAGCTCATACCAAGCGCGACGGTGGTCCACACGACCAAGCTAGAACGGCGGGGTCCTCCTGACCATGTCCAACCGGGACTGACGGGCCAAGCAGAACCTTTCCTATTCTAGTAAAAACAGTACATTTGCCCTATATTTTGGGGCATAGATGGGCTGAAGAAAATGAGTTTTATGGGCCTACCAAAACCTAATTTTACATCAGTGGACTAATAGATGCCATTTAGAGGCCATCTGAACGTGACCTCGTGATGAGAGAGAGAATTGCCATCTGGCGTCTGACCTGTGGGTCCTACGAGAGCTCAATGGTTGCCCCCCATTGGCCAGGTCCGAGTAACAACCGTCCAACCGTCTCTATAGTTTCAAGGAGAAAGACTCTACGGTTGTCCCTATTGGCTGAAAGATGAAAATGGACAGATAGATTCATAGAGGGTTAATTGCCCCATTTATCCCGTGTTATCGGGTTTATCTCTATTTTATCCCATGTTTTCAAATTTAGCCTAATCTATCCCGTGTTTTCAAAATCAGCCCGAGATATCCCGGGTTTGTCACATCAAGCCTCGTGGACGGCCACGTCGGCGTGGAATCCACGTCGGCGTGGAGTCATCGCCACGTCGGACGTCGGACGCCATTTTTCTCTTTCTGGGTTATTGCTCTCGACAAAGTCGACGGCTATCCGTGAGAAAGCTCGGGATCTTTCTGCGGTTTGATCTGGTAAGTTTTTTCAAAAGCATTTCGCCCCATTTTTCATGATCGTTCGCTCCATTTTATCAAAGTTTGTTTGTAAAAACGATTTCGAAAACGATTTCGAAATCATTTTTAAGAAGAACGATTTCGAAATCGTTCTTCAGAAAAACGATTTCGAAATCGTTATTTTCGAAATCGTTATTTTCGAAGAACGATTTCGAAATCGTTCTTTTCGAAGAACGATTTCGAAAATAACGATTTCGAAATCGTTATTTTCGAAGAACGATTTCGAAATCGTTCTTTTCGAAATCGTTGATTTCGAAATCGTTCTTTTCGAAATCGTTGATTTCGAAATCGTTCTTCGAAATCAACGATTTCGAAATCGTTCTTCGAAATCAACGATTTCGAAATCGTTCTTCGAAAAGAACGATTTTACAGTACTGAAAGGCTAATAAATTCATTCTATTCAACTTTACAGACATCTGACAGGGATGAGAAGATCATATGCTATATTGTGAATACTGCAGAGTATTGCCACAAGACAGTGAGCCTTTTCTGAAAATTTTCCATGATAATTTATCAAAAAGTTTTGTTTAATGTTTCATATTTGTTTTTATTGGCAGTCAGGTGAGCTAGCTGAAAATGTTTCAAAAATTATTGATCCTCCATTTGTTGGCACAGTGGATGTATCAGAAGTAGAGGTATTTGAAATGACTTCTTAAGTGTTACTTTTTTGGGAAATATTGGCTTTAATGTATGTATTTTTAAGGATGAGTTTTCATCTCTGATCACGAGATCTCTTGTGACTCTGGTGAATGGCCTGGAGACAAAATTTGACATAGAAATGATTGCAATGACACGCGTTCCGTGGGGTACTCTCGAATCTGTTGGCGATCAATCGGAGTAAAATCTCCAACAGACTGACCTTGCTTAATAATAACAATTTTTCTTATTATTTACACCATTTATCTTTTTGTAAAGGTATGTTAATGGCATAAATTCAATTCTCTTGGGGAGTATTCCTGTTCTTGGAGGATTGCTTCCTCCTGTTCACTTTCAGTTGTTTTTGGATAAGGTGAGACAAATGATCATACTTATCACATTTTTTTTATTTTATAGAACCTATCTTGGAGAGTGAATGTCACGAGTTTTTCTTGGATGATTTCTATCTTGGAGGAAAAAATCCCAAGTCTATTAAGAGGATTCCGTCTAGGATCCTATTGAGCCGTACTAGTTTGCTTCATTATTATTTTCCAAAAAAAAAAGTTTACCTCATTATGATGAGTTCCTTGTTGTGTGTAAGATTGAATGTAGGAGTAGAACATGAGGGAGAGAGTGAACAACAGTAAAAAGGGATAATGTATAAGGGTTAAGGAGATAAGGGTACGAGAGAGTTAGACATTAATGAGTTAAAGGGTAGAGTTCAGAGTTGATGCTGCTGTCTTTCCTTTCTTGGGTCTTAAGTCTTCCTTATATGGGGATCTTATCAGGCCAGTCATGTGCCTCCCCTTGGTTGGGTCATAGGGTCGTATCAGGAACATATCACATTCTAACAGTTAACCTTATCCTTGAGCCTGCGTCTCTATAATTCTGTCTCACTCTCCTCTCATTCTCTCTCTCTTTCTCTCCCTTCTTCTCTCATTCTAACAGTGGATCTTATTCAGCTTGCTGCATCTCTTGGCCCTCGTTTCTTCTTAAACATTTTTCAAGTGCAAGCAAATATCGAGAACCGGCGCACAGACAGTTAAATCATCAATATTTCCTTTTATTGAAATATTATTGCCTAAGAATGTTTGACCTACAGATGCTTTTTGGACACTCAAGCCGTAAAAACTATTCTTCCGGAGATTCCCACGTTGGGCGTGACTGTATCAGCTGGTTATCATTTGAATTTTTCACTGATATTTCGAAAAGACAACACATCTAATATTGCATTTCTACGACCTCCGGAGCTGCCGACTACATGAAATTTGTCAGTAGGGAGATGAGTAAAGCTGAAGCCTTACTGAAGGTGCCATTTGACTGGATTTTATTTCTCATCTTTATCTTTTTTTAATTAATATCTTAATAAATGTGAGGTTTAGGTTTTGCAGAGTTTTTTTCTTTCTTCTCTCTCACTGTAAGAGAAGCCAAAAGAGGGAGAGAGAGAGATTAAGGTTTTGTTTTTAGTTTTTCCCTCAGAGATAGAGTGAGAGAAATAAAGACAGTGCCAGGTGTTAGAAATATATTGGTATTTAAGGCTTCTTCTAGAGGTTTGTTGCCGCTAGAAGAAGTGTTATAAATACACTATGTAACTAATGAAATATAGATCCTTCTTCTCTATTGCTCTCTTTCCTTCTATTGCATCTACTCGTGGCCTCATTCTGAATCCTGTAGAGGATTAGATTTCAGTCACCAGGGACAGAAAATAAGGTTATTCATTACACAATTAGAGCGAACGTGCAGTGTGGAGTTGAGGTTATTCAGAATTTTTCATGTGTTCGAAAGTCCAATTCCCCTACGTTTGCCATCTATTCCCATCAAACTCAAATTTTGTACTTCTATTTTCTACCCCTAATTTAAGTCTATGATTTTTCTTCCAATATCTATAGTCACTCAAGTCAATATTTTTACTTAGACTATTCATCCCAGTTAAAACTTCTGCTCTCACTTGAACCTACAGAGAAAGTCAACCGCTCTACATTGACTTTTGCTGCTCTTCAATCTATGGTTCTACTTTCGCTAGATGTAATCACAGAAAGTCAATGGGTATACTTTGACTTTATGCACTGAAATCCATTAGTTTTTACCTTGTCTTTCCGCATGGACTTGAACTAATTACCTCAACTTTCATTGGATGGCCCGCTAAAAGTTAGCAATTCTATCCTCGTACTCGACCAAAGTCAACAGTTCATTTTTCCGTTATTGCAGGGATTGAAGAAAACAGATCAACAGGCCGTAGTGGATGAATTTAGCAAGCACAGATCAGGGATTACACATCCAACCGCCTTGCCAGCAGTCAACGTGCCGGCAAGTCAGCCCATCCGAGTGGAGGTGATGCCAATGTCAACGCCAGTCAAGAGGATGTTCTCACACGTGCGGCGGCACTTGGGCGTGGTGCCGCGACTACTGGATTCAAGAGGTTTCTTGCGTTGACCGAGGCTGCCAAGGACCGCAAGGATAGTCCATTCAGGAAGCTTTTCAACACTTAACAGGGAACCCTTTTCTTTGTTTTGGTTCCATGCTTGAACAAGTTTCATTCAATTTTACAGAACCTACCCTCTCTCTCTCTCTCTCCCCCCCTCATTCCTTCCTCTCTTTTTTCCTCATTCTCTCACTCTCTCCCTCCCCATCGATATCTCTCTCTCTCTGCTGCCATTTTTGCCATTGTCCATTCTCCCTCTCTCATTACTCTGATCTTGATCAGATCCACCAGGTTCATTCGGGGCATATCCCAACAGGTTAATGTGCAACAGTTTTCTGATTTTACTCATCCAAAATGCACTGGCACAATCAGGGCCACGTATCTAAAAAAAGAGCAAAGATCTAATTAAACATGAAAATAAAAATTAATTTAAAATAATAAATAATAAGCATTTAACTGATAACACTCACCTCTATGTTCAAAAGGGCATTCAGCCTATCCTCCAATGAACCCAATATGCAAGCATCCTGAAAAACAATCAGATAAGCAAATTATAGAGAGAGAAACCAGGGCATAGGTTCCATCATTGCTAAGTTTTTTTTTGGAAGAAAATTAGAAGTATTACCTTTGAACAACGGAGAAGAGTGTGTGACGAAAGTGGGATGCAGAGAAAGATTAGACGATGTTCTTCCAATAGATCACGTAAGGAATTTCCTGCAAATTGAAAATCAATAAATTTCATTTAACCTAAATTCGTCTCTACAGATCTTTGATTTGAATTAATGGAATTAAAAGAGAATCTCTTTCTTAGAAATTTCTCCACGAGCAGTACCTTCGCATGAAGAGCTTCAGCCAGTTTTTCCCCATTAGGAATTTCCAAATAAATCTAAGAAAAAAACTTTCCCAACTGGAACTCCCGCAGTCTTCACTCCTGATGGCGCTTGCGATGCCGCCATGGCAAATTTCTCTGTTTCCCACTCTAAACTTCCAGATTTTCACTATGCGACGACTGAATTCAAAAAAGCAAACATCTTTAACTGAGTCGCGTCAAACTAAAAAACCAAGGGGCCAAAATTACAGATTAAATCCATACCATGTCTGTAGGTTGATTAGTTCTGTGGGGGCATCTCCTTCGATTATGACCAAATTGTTGGCAAAGAGAGCACTGCTTCTTCACGCCTTTTCTCGTAATCATTGTCCGATTATCATCTAGCCTCTCAACCATGTCAATCTTTCTCCTTATCTTTGGCCTCCCCGGTTTTCTTGTGACAATACGAGGGAACACTAGAAAAGTATTTTGAACTTCGTCCCATCTGTTTCTTATTCGGTGCTTTGGTGGTATACCTGTGTAGTATGTCGTCATGTACTTCTCTTTCTTATACCAACCAGCGACAAAATTTGCCGGGTCATTCCTCCTCCAATGGATGCATGCGATGGCGTGGGGGCAAGGAATACCGCTTATAGCCCAATATCTACAACTACATTGTCGTGCACGCAGGTCGACGACATAATCGTTGCCAAATATTGTAACTTCGAATTGATCTTGGCCAGCGGGTATACAAGTGCATCTCCTAGACTGCACTTTGTTCTCTTCGAGCAAGTTCCTAATGCGTGGGCATATTTGGTCGGAGGTATTAAAAAATAAATCACTTTTCCTGGCCATCCTCTTCATGAGTGCTTTCCTAATACTTTCCAACATGTCTATTATACGTTTTCCTCTGTATGGCAAGATGTAACTATTGAATGTCTCACTGATGTTGTTATCAATTGACTCACATTCAACCCGTTCATCAATGTGTGCCATGCAAAACTTCTGTACACCTACGGCTACGAAATCATGAGCGGCCTCTGCACTCATTGAAGCCATCTCTCCGAGGGAAGACTGAAATTCTTCAGGGATCAGTGCACTTGACAGTCTTCCAAAACATATTCCTCAATGTCTCAGTCGAATGTCCCTTTTTTTCCTCCAGGTTTGCTAGGATGTGTACAAGCACAATTTCGTGCTCCGCATATGGCATTAACGACGCTACTCGCATTGGCTAGACCTTTCTGTTGGTCACTCATAATTGTCCAACCGTTACTATCGAAATGTTTAAGTTATGTAAAAAGATGTTGGATAAAACCAACTCCAAGAGTCTTCGTTTTCTCCTTCGACCACAGCCCAACCAATTGGGAACATCTGGTTGTTCCCATCCTTTCCCACGGCACTTAGTAGTTGCCCTTTTGCTTCAGTCTTCAAAAAGCATCCGTCCAGTCCAATGAATCGCCGACATCCATTGACAAAACCTTCAGCCAAAGGCTTAAAGCATATATAGAGTCTCCTAAAAATAATATCCGAAGTAGGACTGACCCTGTCAAGCATCATTTCGAAAGTACTACCCGGGTAAGCACTTCTTAATTGTGCTACGTACGTCGGCAGCAAGTGGTAGTGCTCATTTAGGGATCCCTCAAGCATCCTACGCGCGAGAGATCTTACTTTGTAACATACGTTCCTACTCACAGTGATTGCAAATTGTTCGTTGATCTCCCGCAGCATATCGCTAATGGGCCAATCCAAATTCATTCGAAAGTTTTCGATGAAATGACTTGCAATCCACTTATAAGTAGCCTGTCGATTCCTTTCAGGCCGAGTGCATGTATGTCTATCATTCATTGTCTTCACGATGAAACCCTCTTCTGTCCGGCTCCAACTAGCGTACACTCGCCATGGGCAAGGCTTACTGCATACCGCTTCAACCTTTTGCTTAGAGGACTTTTTCAAACCAAAATCGAACCCACTCGATAAGGCATGGTCCTTCAAAACCTTCATAAATTGGGCTGACGACTCAAATTTCAATCCTACTTCAAATTTAATCTTCTTCATGGGGCAACTAGGATCGTACCGTTTGCACCGTTGTACGGTCGTTACATTCTCGAACTCCTCATCTGTATCATTAAGAATCACATCTTCCGCATTATCATACTCACTAACATTCTCTTCAGAGTCACTTGTATAATTGTCACTTTCATCCGACTCTTCACCCAGTAAGTAATCAAAATCTTCATCGCTATCGTAATCATCCTGCTCCTCAGTTGGTAAATAATCGTTATATTGATTAGTACCGTAACTACACTCACCCACATTTCTCGCCTTACCAGCCCTATTCCGTAAACATAATAAAAAAGTTACTGACATAGTAACAAAAATACTATCATATCAACTGAAAACTGAATTAGTCTTAATAAATGAATACTTACATCTTTTGAGCTTTACGTAAGGTAGAACAAACAATGAGATGTCCACAAAGAACAGTACGAAAGCAGCTGTGTCCACAAAAACAATAGCAAAATTGAGCTGCCACAATCATGCCACAAAAGTATGTAAATTTAAAAAAATTACAATAGGTTATGGTTTTTATCAGGGTGGAAGTTTATCAACGTTGAGGTCACGGGTTCAAATCCTGTCTCCGCAACATCTTATAAAAAATGATAGGATTCAAATAAATAAAACAAATGGATTTCTTGGTTTGTTTTGAAACTCAGAGTTCATTCAAATCTATCTCAAAATTTTCATTTGTATAGAAGTAGTGGCTTTTTTGGATCGGATAAATGCCGAAGAAAGATCGGATAAGTAGTGGCTTACACTAATCAGTAAGATTGATGAAGTCGCAATTAATGCAAAAACAGCCAATTGGAAAGCAATAATCATAGTAAAATAGTAATCTATGTATGGTAAATCATTTTCATAACATACGTAACCAGTCATCCATACCATCAAATAAATCATTTTCTTCTTTGGTAAATCTACCAAGAGCTATAGTCATAGTAATCCTCCTATTTAACTACTTCAACCATTTTCGAACACCTCATCGCATTTTATTTCCAAGGTATATCATAGTTCTACAATCTATGTATGGGCGATTCTTCATATCGCCCAATACCCCTTCCACTTCCATTCCAATCTGTTTCGAAGATCAAAATTCTTCTTTTCGTAGACGACTAACTACAAAACGATTTCGAAATCGTTTTTCTGCACTGGGGTGAAAATCCTTTCCATAAAATCCCTCTTGCACTGGGGTGAAATCACTCAAGCATCGGCAGACGTGAACAATCCTGGATTGAATGCTTATCTCCCTTTCTCCGCCACGTTAGAATAACAAAATTCATAATGCATCTGCCTGGACGCAAGAACAAGTATGTAAAATCTGACGATGAAATCCATGGTAGGGATCCATCATCTTGTATCCATTTCCATAATGATACTGATAGCATTGATAGTGTCTTTGGTGTACGGAAGATTGATGGTAAGGAAAGAACATAAAGGAAAAAGATAACAACTATAAAAGGGTATGGGTTCAGGACAGTGAGGGTAAGAGGGAGTCAAGGGTGAGAGAGAAATAAACCTACATATGGAATTAGGGATCAAGGTTAGGATTTTTGAGCCGATGCTTCTTCCTTTCTCCTCCAATTTGGCCCTCCATGGGCCACTCATGGGCTCCCCATTTTGGGCCTGATAGGGTCGTAACATCTGATCCGACCATGAGAAAGAATGCAAGTCATTTACCATCATTCTAATCATGAGCAGAACCGAAAACTGCAGGACCCTACTCTCTCATCTCCCCACAACCTTCGCTACAAGCACACACTGAGAGAGGCTAGACGGAGACAACAACTCGTATGGATTGGATCTCTTCAGCTCAAAATCATGAATGCTTCAGGGTAGATCCTCGAATACCCAGTTCTTGAAACCAACTATTTCTGCAGAGTTGAACTGTCCCGGAGGTCAAACAAGTCAGAGAGTCAAAAAAGCCCTCGCTGAGCTGACCATTCTGGAAAAGTTGACCCTGAACCCATCTAACAAATACTCAGCCACCTCTCACAGAGAGCCTGTTCCAACAATCAACCCCCAAAATGACTGCTGAACTAATTTACAATTGAATAAAAATAAATGAATAAGTTAGAAGAGCGTACTGAATTTTTCAGCTATTCGGAAGAGAGATTGACGGGGGAGCCATGGTAGAGTTTGTAGATGAGAGAGGATTTGTTCATCTGCGGCTCTCTCTCCAGGACAGCAATCATGTCCTTTGCCGAAGAACGATTTCGAAATCAACGATTTCGAAAAAGAACGATTTTCAAATCGTTCTTCGAAAATAACGATTTTCAAAATCGTATTTTCAAATCGTTCTTCGAAAAAACGATTTCAAATCGATTTTCGAAAATAACGATTTCGAAAAATCGATTTTCGAAATCGTTTTTTTCTGAAGAACGATTTCAAATCGTTCTTCTTAAAAAAATGATTTCGAAATCGTTTTCGAAATCGTTTTTACAAACAAACTTTGATAAAATGGAGCGAACGATCATGAAAAATGGGGCGAAATGCTTTTGAAAAAACTTACCAGATCAAACCGCAGAAAGATCCCGAGCTTTCTCACGGATAGCCGTCGACTTTGTCGAGAGCAATAACCCAGAAAGAGAAAAATGGCGTCCGACGTCCGACGTGGCGATGACTCCACGCCGACGTGGATTCCACGCCGACGTGGCCGTCCACGAGGCTTGATGTGACAAACCCGGGATATCTCGGGCTGATTTTGAAAACACGGGATAGATTAGGCTAAATTTGAAAACACGGGATAAAATAGAGATAAACCCGATAACACGGGATAAATGGGGCAATTAACCCATTTTTAATCAGTTCCTGTTTTTGAAGAAATTCGAAAAACAAGTGATTTAATATTAATTTGTGACGGTTAGAGTCATAGCTTTAGTCTCAATAATGTGCATTTAGAGGTTTTATTGATTAAAGACATTGATCAAATGTCAAATGATACCACTGATATGTTGCATAAGTGTATGTGCATGTATGCATGCATCTATGTATTTATGTATGTATTTTATGTATGCATGTATATATATATGAATGTAAGTATGTATCCATAGTAGTATGAATCATCGATCAAAATCTCAAGTATACCCACAAATTTTTTTTGTCAAAACATCGAACATTATGGAACAGATGCAATCGAACATTCAAAGTATTGAGGCGCTAAGAATTCATGATCGTATCATCTAGTAAAGATTAAATCCATAGTTGATCTAATCATCCAATTGATCCAATTGATCAATTGATCAGCAATGCCACTAATCTCTCTCTCTCTCTCTCTCTCTCTCTCTTTAATCATCCAATTGATCAGCAATGCCACTAAACCATGTTGTCTAAGTGGTTAGCGATTGATCAATTCAACTTCATCACTTGACTATTTTCAACCATGATTGGGCCGATCGGATCAGACCACTGCCCCTTATACTTGGAAGATGAATAGATAACCTGCTAGCAGCTTATTTCTCCTTGTTTCAAGTACATAGTTAAATTCTTTTACGTTAAAAATTTTAAATTAGAATAATTAAATCTCTTTACAATTTACATAGTCTGTTGGATTTTTTGGAAACTGTAGATTTAGCGAGGGTGTTAATGTAATTTGATCAACCTTGTAATCTGTTGCAAGATATTTAGATAAACTGCGGCTGCTGATGTGTCAGTTACCGAGCTTCCGCTTCAGACCATGGCTACTTCGGTGCATCCTCTCGCCAGCTTAGTCGTAGGCGCATCTTCCGCTCGCGCTCCCCGGCTAGAGAGCGCCAAATGTAGCCTCAAACTCTTCACTCCCTCGATCCTGAGATTGAATCGCTCCGCTGGCATTCGTGTAATGTTTTCAACGTATAGGATTTTTTTACTGCGCACGTCTTCATATAATTTATAAATTTTAACCGTGCTTGTAGTACCCTAGGAGAGCGGCGAGGATGCGCGTGGCAGTGGAGAATGAGCAGGATCCGGCGAAGCAAGCGAAAGAGATGGCTGCAGCCCGGAAGAGATGGGACGCTCTGGTAGAATTCTTCCTTGTGCTAGAGTATAGTTTTGCATTATGAATTACTGCGTTGGATTTAGACTGTATACGGTTATGTGATTGTTTTTTGAAGCTGAAGTAGGACTATGTTGATTCATAATGATGATTTTAGATGATTTGTTCTAGAAATAAAATTTAGAGAACAAATTTCCCTTTAGAATTTTCGCATCAGCTTAAGAGTTTTCTAATACATACGATTGTGACATTGTCTTTTTGAAGCGGAAGTCAGATTTGTCATCACTTAATTATAACTTTAGATGATAAAGTTTATTCTCTAAAGAAAATGTCAGAATATTTAATTCTCGAAATAAAGTTAGGAAATTTTTTTCCGTTCTGAATTTTTGTGCTGAACGACGAATTCGCTAGTACATATGATTTTGTGATTGTATTTTGAAGCTAAGGTCAGACTACTTTAGTACTTAATTTGATTTTAGATGATTTGTTCTAAAAGTGAAATTTAGATAAAAGAAATCTTCCGTATTGAATTTTTGTATTGGATTAAGAATTCTTCCATTTGTAGGATTCTGAAATATATGTTTGAAGCTGAAGTTAGACTACTGTAAAACTGAATAACCATTTTAGTTGATATGCTCTCGAAATGAAATTTTAAAAAATAATTTCGTACTGAATTTTCTAGAATTTACAAATGCATATATTTCTGGGATCGCCATGTTAAGCAGAAGCCGGACTATGTTGACACTAAATTATGATTTTAGTCGATTAGTTCTAGAAATGACATATAGGAAAAATTGTAAATTCATCAGGTTCTTTTGAAAAATATCTCCCATAAAGTTCACGATGTGAGATTCTTTATGTTTTACTGTCATCCTCTCCCAATGATTGTGTTGTAGTTATGATCTCATTTAATTGGTATTTTTCTTCTTGTCACTATACAGATCAGAGAACAGAAAGTTCTGATTCTCACGCCAAAGGAAGCTGGCTATGCAATTCAGCTCTCCAATACTCCCCTCCTTGATGTTCGTCCATCTACCGAAAGGGAAAAGGTTAGATTGTTGGAATCAGGTCTCCTGATTCTTTCCATCAAAAACTGTTCAGGCATAAACATTCAAATTATTCTGTTATTTTTTCAGGCATGGGTTAAGGGCTCTACCTGGATTCCAATTTTTGACGTTGATAATTCATCCGATTTCAGCACTCTTTCTAGAAAGATCACATCTTTTGCAATGGGTAAACTAAACATAAACTTACATAATTAGAGTGATGTTGATTATCACTGTGAATATGAATTGGCTTAATTATTTTTTGGTTTGCGAATTTAAAAGTTATGGACCAATACATGCTACAAGCTCTTGCTATAAATTCTTGAAATTGAACATACGACAGGCTCTGCATATTTTTTAGTCTTTACATGATTCACTATTTATCAACATTGCTATTCTACCATTGGAGAAAGTATCCTTCTTATGACAGAATCTGCTCATGTTAACCGTTCAAATGTGTATGTGGTCTCTGTGAACAGATGAAGAGATTTTTTTCTCTAAAGCTGTTTTTCTCTCTCTATTTTCTTCACTTCCTCCATCAACACTTTCTTCGAAGGTTGCCACCATCAGCCATGACTATGATCTTTTGATCACTCTTAAACTTGTCCTGAGATGGTCTTTAAATTTGAAATTTGGTGTTCATAGAAATTTCAGTAACTCTAAAATTTTTTGATTTTATTTTGTGACTTTTCATGGGTAGTCAATAGACCTTGATGAGCTATCTTCAAATCCAAAGGTGTGCCAAAGAGGGGGGGGAGAGTGAGAGAGAGAGGAAGCAATCTGAAGAAGTGATTTGTATGTTCCCCAAAGGTTTTTTGTTGAAATACTACTTACATGGGATCTTTGGTTTAAGATTTAAAAAGCTGAGAAGGTTTAACTTTGACTTTTGATCGCATACATGCATCTATTGTTCATGATTTGCATCCGTAGGGGGATGCCTGAGGGGTAGCTCTTTTGGACTGGAAGATTGCATGCAGGCCTCTCCGTGAGGGCGGTCTTGGGATTTGGGATATAAAACGCACGAATCTTGCCCTCCTCACCAAGTGGGTCTACCGAATGATGCAACCACTGAGAGACCTGGTGACGTAGGTCCTTGTTGACAGCTACGGTTTCTAGATGAATTGGGAGAGCAGAAGTCATCCTACCCAAGGGGCCTCGGCATTTTTGAAGAGACTCTGGCGGGCGTTCCTCGCAGTACAGGCGTACTTCTGTCCAAGCTTGAGAGATGGCTCGCATTTTTGCTTCTAGTTGGATGACTGGGCGGGGAGTGGGGTGCTGCAAGCTAGGTTTCCGTGCCTTTTCACCTCTGCTCAGGGCCGGCAAACCATAGTCACTCAGTATTGGTATGACACCTGGTGGTCAATGTTCTGCGGGAGACTGTTAGCCCCTCAATCTCAAGAACTCCTAGACCTCGAGCGCTCTTTGGCAAATTTCGACCGACTTCGTCGGAAATCGACAAATGAGTATGGGCTGGCCCATGCTTCTTCGCTAGGGCAGCCTACGATTGGCTTAGTACTAGACCTCTTCCGGATCTGCCCATGACTCTGACAGCATGCCGGACCATTTGGAAGAGAAAGCTCCCTCTTAAGGTGAAGTTCTTTGGGTGGCTCCTTCTCCGGAGTCGCCTCCTGACGCGACACATGCGTAGAAGGTGGAGCCCCAGGGAATCGGCTACCTGCGCTCTATGCTCGAGGTAGAGGGAGGACTGCTCTTACATTTTCTTCCGATGCCTTTTTGCTCAGGAGGCGTGGGGATCGGAGGGTTTCCTTTGCATGGACACTCATTGAGCGAAGTCCTTTTGGGACTCCATCCGACACGGCCCATACTGCTGTGAAGCCGAGTGACAAAAAACTCTTTGCGATTCTTTGAGCTATCTGGCTTCACAGAAATGAGGTCGCCTTCCGGGGCCGCCAACCCTCGGCCATGGCTATCATATATAACGCCCAAGCATTGGCCAACACGTGGTATTGATGGCTCTAGCCATCCCACCATTGTATTTCATTCTTCCTTTTTTCTAATGGCATGGGGGCACTGATTTTTGTGTAACCCTCTTTCTCTTTAAAAAATAAAATAAAAATGATTTGCATCCAACATTTTCTATTAAAAAGAAAGAATTGCTATTTTATCAAAGTTATAAGACTATCCTCAACATGATTTTGTGTTGAGAACACTCTTCCTTAATTAATTTGTGGAGCTTTCTAATAGGTCCATATTTCCATTTTCAGGGGGGTGGTGGAGTGGTTCTCCTACATTAACTTTTGACAGGTATACTTTGGGAGCGATGCCCGAAATACAACAAATTTTCATTGATGCAATGTCGGTTTCTTATGAACTACTGGTGGTTGATTTCAGAGATTTTGTCAAAAAAGTCGAAAGCAAGTTTCCAAAGGACAAAGATATCATTGTTGTTTGCCAAAAGGGGTTGAGGTAAAAGATTATTGCTCCTCTTGCCTTAGTTTGATATAAATGTATGTATTTTAGTTTATCAGATCCTCCATTTAGATCGAAATCTCTGTATCTTGATTTCCCATCTTCTTCCAACTACAGACATAATGATATTAGTTTTCCGTTTGAAAAACATTTTCCCATTGAATTTATAAAATGGCATGTCCCTTGAATTTCTTCTGTAAGTTCTTGACAATTTTCTTTATGAAACTTTTTTTTCTGGTTGTTGTTTAGGGCTTAGGGTTTCATTCTGAAGAATTTCGATATTTCACTTAGTACGAATATTAAGTTAAAGAGTGAAAATCACCATCAGTTGCAGTAAATCTTGATTTGTCATCTTTCAATGCTCTTGGTCATAATATCTTCAGTTTATTCCTTCAAAAACTCTTTACAATTACTCTTTGACTTCTGTTTAGAGATTTAGAGGGTTTTCATTCTGATCTCCGTTCAGATCTCCACTTAGGGTTTGGATTTACGTTGCATCTTGAAGAATTGAACTGCTTTGCACTGGTCAGGTGATAAGTTGAAGGATTAAAATACAGGTCAATAGCTGCTTGCGAACAGCTATATAATGCAGGTTATAGAAGTATCTTCTGGGTTCAAGGAGGTCTAGAAGCAGCTGAAGATGAGGTGAAGAAAGATATAATCTTTTTTCTCTTTTGCCTATTCCATTCGTTTCTAAAATTTAATGATACGTCTTCAAAATATATTAATTCATGATATTGTTTTTCTTAATTTTGAAAAAAACAGGATTTTCAGCGGGATGGTCCTCAGCCCTTCAAACTCGCCGGGATCGGTGGCGTCTCAGAGTTTTTCGGGTACACTCCTGTTGAAATCTAAATTTCTAAAGCAGATTGTTATTTATCCTATTTATTTTATCTCAATTAGAATACATTTGAATTCATTTTTTTAACCAAAAAGGGAAGATCTCCAATTTGATGATCTCGCCAAATATTTGAATCCAATTTGATGATCTATTCCGTTTCAGCTGGACAGACCAACAGCGTATGGTCGCCGCCAAGGAAGGATGGGGCTACCGATTCATTTTCACTGGCCGTCTGGTATATTTTATTTTTTGTAAAAACAGAAAAATGAATAAAATTCACGTATAATGAATAATTTAAATAATTTATTACAGCTTGCGGCTATCATCCTGGCTGATGTCTTGTTCTTTGGGACCCAGCAAATCGGTCCTCTCCTTCAAGCACTGCACCCAAATTGACTGCTGTGAGTTCTAATTGGTCTACTTTTTCTTGAATAATCTCTTTGTGTAAATTGTAACTGAATTTTGGTCATTCGCAGTTTTCAATTTGGAATGTAATTTTGGAGAGTAGAGACAGTAGAGTTGTAATTGGAAATTTTGCAGCTGGCATTATGGAAATTATTTAATCAAGTAAATCAGTGTAGTAAATGAAACAACGACCATTTTTTTCAAAAAAAACCTTTCAAAATTTTCCTGATCTAACTGAAATTTTTTCATAACTTCTAAATTTTTTCTGGGTGTGTATTCCGCAGCTACATGGGTTACAGTTAACCAGGGATATTAGATTAACACAGGTGTGTGATCTATTGGTCCTAGTCATCTGCCATCTTATCTGTACTAAACAAAATCGAATCTTTTATTCTAGAATAAACGATTCTGTTCTATCAATCCCCAGCGGGTAATTTTCTTGACATTCTAAATTATTCTTGGTGTTTTGTCGATTCCCAGCTAGTGATTTGCATGGGGAGCATTGATCTCCAGCTGCAGATAGACAAAATCAAGCCTGATTTACAGTATAAAGAATCCTACTATCTCATTGAGAAACATGAGATAGAAAAGGTTTGTGGTTACGAAGTCAAGAAGAAGAAAATAAGGCAAGTCAGTGGGAGAAGAACTATTGCTCAACTGAAAATGAGGGCTTTTGTTTCAGCTTATAGCAATAGAGGTAGGCAAGAGAGTTCGTCGTTTGTGGATCAGCAGGTCAAACCCTAGGTTATGAGGGATGAGTTGTAAAGGTGCAGGTTTACAAGCAGGTACTGGATGGATGGGGTTGACGAAGGTTAAGAAGTTCAGCAAGAGTGCAACAATGAAAGGCGAGCAAGCAGGTGAAGAAATGAATATTGGCTGATTCTGCAAGACTGAGCAACAAAGGAGCGAAGAAGAAGGGATGAGTTCAATGAAAGGGTGTAGATGAAAGGGGAGACTCAAACCCTTGAGTATGCTCTTACAGGGGATGTTCCTTGATGAATGTGGGTTTCTTATGGACTACTGGTAGTTCATTTTAGAGGTTCAGAGACAAAAAAACTTGGAATTATTCTTTGTGAGGCAAAGAAACTAGTAGAACTCCCAATTCAGAGAGAAAATGATTCTCTTGAATTGCCAAAAGAAGAGTACAATTGAGAAGAATATAGGGTGGAGGAAATGAGTGGCTGAGATTTTGTAGGAGGGTGTTTGAGCGACTCCTCCGCTTTCCTCTGGTTCTGGAATGCCTTCATGTTTTATAGGGAAGCTTTCCGCCGGCGCCGTCTGGAGTAACAGTTTCTTGAATAATTGGAACAGCTCTCTTTTTGGTGCCGGTTGCTGAATTGGTATTCGATGAACTGGTCGTGGGCCTTTGACTCGGCGCCTATGGTAAGTCAACAGTTGACTCTTGTCAGAAACTAGTGGTGGTCCCCACATGGATTGAGTTAAAAGGATTACAAACTCAAGTGGCTGAGGTGATCTCTTTTTGCATCAAATGCAAACTCTCTATATAGGATAGGGATTTACAAATCGAACCAAACCTTGGGTTTATTGGTTTATATAAATAAATTCAGTCTAGCCTATTTCCATTTGTGATAAATGCAGTTTGCTTTTGGGGACCACATCAACTAGAGGAGAGAGACAATGTCCAATACACTGGATTGTTTCCCTTTTTGGACAAGAACAAGAGAGGGGTTTGAAAGAGCCCCCCTCTAAAAACCTCCCATTGAAGCTTTCACGCAGGGGAGTTTCATGAGTCTTTTAAGCTTCCTGGTTTGTCCATGGACCTATAGATAGAGGTCTTCTCCCCATGCATGCATCCTATCTCAAAGAGTTTGAGAGAGTTTCTTGGAGACCTAGAGAGGTGTCTTGGAAGAGTCTCGAGGAGGAATTTCTTCGTGATAGATGAGAGAGTCTCTTGGAGACCTAGAGAGGTGTCTTAGAAGAGTCTCGAGGAGGAATTTCTTGGTGATAGATGAGAGAGCTTTGAGTTCTATTTCTTGAGGATTTGTTCCTTGGCCAAAAGAGTGTGAACCAGAAGTTTTATTAGAAAAATGCATTTTATTAGACTGGATAGCCTGTCAATTAGCACTCTAGAGGCCCATATTCTTCAATCTACCTATTCTTTTTCCATATTTACATGTTCTATTTCTCTAGCTCTTCTACGTTTCAAAATTTACAAACTTGGGGTTCACTTTTCTTTGGTAAAACAAGTGGGATTTTATTTGAAATCTATTTTTTCAAAAAATAATGAAAAATAGAAAACAATTATGTTTTTTTAGGATCTAATGCCCTTCAAGCTCTATAATTTTTCATCTTATCATGAAACTTAATGGAAGACATTGATCTAGACACTCAAAGAGTATTGAGGCATCAAAATTAATGATCAAATCATTTAGTATACATTGAAATTCATACTTATAGTGTTTATTAAAGGATTTCTTAAATCTATTCAAGTGGTATTTGCACAATCAATAAAAAATTGGATCTCATCTTCAATATGTTCACCAAGAGAGAGAGGAAGAACGGAGAGAGTTTTTCCACAAAGTTCGTATGGGCAACTTAAGTTGTGTATTTTCTACTTTTATTTATAAACATTGTGTATATGAAATTTTCATAAAAATCTTCTTAATGATGTATATATCGACTAATGCTCATAGACTTTATGTATATGGCCTTCTAGGTTTATATAGACCCCCAACACCTATCTATCAACCTTATAAGTGTATATTAACATTTAAACTAACTAATCAAGGTTATATTTAACCATGACGAAAAATTTGATGCACCTCACTCCTTGAGTCAATATCTTCAAATACTAAAGATGGAAAATCTTATCTTGATCACAATCACCTTCAAAGACTTTATATTATATTTAATATATAATATTTTAGATATCTCATGTTTAGGGATTCATAAGTTAGAATCAAAACATATTCATCTGTCCATAAAATGTTTTTAGTATTTCAAGTCAAAGGTTTACATAGACAACCATGACATGAATCTTCCTAGTTAACAATTAGGTATAATATCATTTTGGGATTCATAACGATCAATTTAGTGAACTCTTTCTCTAAATAGTATGTACTATATATTCTTGATATCTCCACACTGATAGTATAAGATTAGCAATACTTATTTTATGAGTCAAATCAAACAATGCTATTCATTCTAGATAATTCGATATTCTTTTTTAATATCTTAGAACTAGGAATGTTTAGAATATTTGTTTAAAGATTAGAGTTCACTATATTATGATCTCATCATTATTGCATATGCTTATAAACTTCATTATAAACATCACACAAGAATAATAATGAAGAAATTTTTATTTTAATAAATATAAACACAATATATAAAGTGTGATTTAGCTTATATGAAACATAATATCCCTACATGGTCTTGAGATAATTGACTCATTACGGGGTTGATTGGCTTGATTAGTTCAACCTAGTTTGAATCGAGTCAACAAGGGTTTTGCAACCCATGCAAAACCTACAATAATGCCAACAACAGCCCTCGAAAAGAGGTAGTGTCCCTCTTGATGGGGGCAATAGCCCGAGCCTTGAGGAACAATAGCTATGACCTTAAGGGATGGCGTTGGTAACATAAGTGAAGTGGTCATTCAAAAGAGAGAAGGAGAGAGATTTGATACCTTTTACCCTCTGAAGTCATTAGGAGTGGTGACGTGTAAGTAGTAGAGCAATTGTAGTGGCTAAAATTAAGCAACAACACCACGAATCGTAGTTTTATGGGGTAAAAAAGATTTTGGCTTTAATATCATGTGAATATCAATGCTAAATGAAAATGGATGATTACATAAGATATTACAATCCTATTGATAGAGGAGAGAGAGATAGAAAAATAGAAATATGACTTGATATGCGTTAATCATGGTCGTTGAAAGCACAAGTTCACATATAAAAAATTATACTTAACTCTTAAAATTTGATCTTAAACTTTAGAATAATGGCGAGTCAAGGTCAAATACACATGGAAGATAGTTAAAAGATTAAAATGAAATAATATTTTTCATATTTTTGGTATTTTTTATTTAAAAAGTGGTATTGATCGATCAAAAGAGAGAGACGTACGCAAAAAAATTATAATGAACTAATCAAACGTTTTCAAACTCTTTTTGAAGATAAAAAACCCTTGTTCAAACTGTACAAATATATTTTATGGTTTGAAAAATATGACAATTTGGATGAAAATATTGAGAAATGAAAAAGATGGAAAAGAATAAGCCCACTCTAATAATATTTTTCATCAAATACTTTTTCAAGAGCCCATACATCTCATCCTGACTTGGTGGCTTACAACCAACATGAGGAATGAATAGAAAAGAGAAGAAAATAACTAAAAATGATGTTTGGTGCATGATGAACGATTGATCAGTGCTCTCTTTCGTTTGACTAGCCAATGCTATAGGTTACCACTGAAACATTAAAAAGCCCCTCTTTTTCATCTCCTTTATATGTTTAAAGGTATAGATTGAAGGTTTATAAAGAGTTGCATCTGCCCATAAAAATCCATTGCAAACTTCTATCAGGATAGTTGAATATCAAGCTTTGAATTTAGAGCAATCTATACCTTTGATTAGCTTTCTCTGTCCTTGTCACCACCACAATTTTTGCATTGCATCATATGCTCTCAATCTGTTCCCTCTCTATTCTCTCTCCTCTCTCCTCTTTGTTACGATGTATGAGAGAGAAAAGAGAGAGAGCGAGAGTGAATCAAGGGGCAAGAAATGGGGGCGTGAGGGAAGCAAAAGGTAGAAGAAGTAGGAAGAGAGAGAGAGAGAAAGAGAAGGTGAAGAAAGAGAAGAGTAGAGGAATATGGTGATGACAATGGAAGGAGAAGGCGCGACGAAGAGAGAGGGTGGCAAAAGAGAGAGAGAGGGAGAGAGAGAGAAAACTTCTCTCACCGCATGAGAGAAGTTCCATTGGGCAAGAGGGCTTCCACAAGAGAGAGAGAGGTGGAAAGAAGAGGCGACTGAAAAGGAAGAGGAAGAGGAAGAGGAAAATGATAGAAGAGAAGATAAGAGAGAGAGATGGTGAAAAAGAACAACGAAATAATGCTCCCTCCACGGGAGAGAATTTCTTTCGTCAGTGCATGCACCAGAGAGTAGGGTTCTCCTGTTCCGGTGTCGGTATCGATTTTTTATGAGAACCTAAACCTATACCTAACCTCAGTTCGGTATCATTGATGGTATTTTTCGGTGTCAGTTTGGTTAAACCTATAATTTTGGTGATTTTTCATTTGAACTGAAAATAAATTTTATAAAGTTTTTATGACTCGATAACTTGTAAATATATAAATATATATTTCACAAACAAATTATAATAGATTAACACTTCTTTATCAACAAATATACAGTACATCAAGAATTTAAAATAAAAATCCTAAATATATAAATTTTAAATTTTAAAAATATTTTAAAAAATCATATAAACAATATAGTTTTAGATAATCATCTCTCAAAAGTTTAAATAGCAAAATTATCTCTCTCTCTCTATCTTTCTCTCTCCACCCTCTCTCTCTCTCCCTCCATCTATCTCTCTTTGCCTCCATCTCTCACTCTCCCTCCCTCTCTCCCTCTCTCCCTCCATCTCTCTTCCTCTCTCTCTCTCCCTCTCCCTCTCCCTCCCTCCCTCTCCTCTCTCTCTCCCGCCCTCTCTCTCTCCCGCACTCCCTCCCTCGCTCTTTCTCTCCCGCCCTCCCTCCCTCCCTCTCTCTCTCCCGCCTCTTCCCTCCCTCCCTCTCTCTCTCTCTCCCTCTCCCTCCCTCTCTTCCCGCTGTGTTACCTTCCGCCATTAAATTATGTCTCTCCCCCTCCCTCCCTCCCTCCCTCTCTCTCTCCCGCCTCTTCCCTCTCTCTCTCTCTCCCTCTCCCTCTCCCTCCCTCTCTTCTCGCTGCGTTACCTTCCACCATTAAATTATGTCTCTCCCCCTCCCTCCCTCCCTCTCTCTCTCCCACCTCTTCCCTCTCTCTCTCTCTCTCCCTCTCCCTCCCTCTCTTCCCGCTGCGTTACCTTCCGCCATAAAATTATGTCTCTCCCCCTCCCTCCCTCCCTCCCTCCCTCCCTCTCTCTATCCCGCCTCTGTCTCCTGTCTCTCTCTCCCTCGCGCGGGGAAGAAATTCTATCGCGCGGGGGAAAAATAGTCAAGCTGAAAGAGAAATCTTTTGGTGACTCCGGTGTTGGAACACAGAGTTCTCTCTCTTTAACTCACACTGAGATAGAAGAGACTCGGGAGAGAATAAGAGAGATATATTTTACTGTATTCACACATACACACGAAATAGTCATTACAGAGCCTTTTATAGAGGCGATAGGGATGTTAGGCAGTTATAACTACCATCTAAGATACACCCTTTCAAGACACCTTTTCAATATGCTCTTTCATGATGACCTTTCATGTGCTAAGAGAGAGAGAAAGATCATGGGCTATCATTCTCCTCCTTGATCTTGCTCCTTTCCTCCAACACATCCAAGTCCTAGCTTTACACGCATTTCAACAAACTTGAGACGGCCTAAAGCTTTAGTAAAGCCATCAGCCAATTTCTCCTCCGTCTTTACATGCTCCAGCTTAACCAACTTTTCTTCCACGCAGGAACGAATAAAATGATACCGTGTATCAATGTGCTTGGAGCGACTATGATAGACTGAATTCTTGCTGAGATCAATGGCAGACTTATTATCAACCTTCAATGTAACAAGCTTTACCTTTTCCCCTTTTAGTTTAGCAATGAAGCGACTTAGCCAAATTCCCTGGCAAGCTGCAGCAGTAATGGCAATATACTCAGCTTCACAGGTTGACAATGCCACAAGCTTTTGCTTTTGTGATGTCCAGCTTATTGCCATGGAATCATAGAAGAACACATGGCCCATAGTGCTCTTCCGATCTTCTATATCACCATCATAATCACTATCAGTGTAGCCAATCAAGTGTGCTGCAACTTGGCCCTTTTTGTAGACCAATCCATAGTCCAAGGTTCCTTTAATGTACCTTAAAACTCTTTTTAATGCCAACATATGTTCAGATGTCGGATGCTCCATAAATCTGCTGAGAAAGCCAACACTAAACATCAAGTCAGGACGGGTGTGAGTCAAATACCTGAGACTCCCAATCAAGCTTCGATAGAGAGTGGAGTCAACACTTGAATCTTGCTCACTCTTCACAGATTTCAGTCGTGCCTCCATGGGAGAATGTGCCAAATTACAATCCGTCATGTTGTATTGTTCAAGAATATTCATTGCATACGTCCTCTGATTAAGACAAATGCTTGATTTTTCTTGAATAACCTATATGCCCAAGTAAGAATTCAGAAGTCCCAAATCACTCATCTCAAACAACTTCATCATCTTTACTTTGAATTCTTTAATGTGAGCAGCCATAGGACCTGTCACAATCAAATCATCAACATAGACACCAATAGACATCATGCTCATGTTCACTCCTCCTAAAGCCAAGAGAGGATAAGCATTCATCTAGCTTGAAATACCAAGCCCTTGGTGCCTGCTTGAGCCCATATAATGCCTTCTTTAATCTGAAAACACATTGCTCTTTTCCCTTCAAAACAAAACCTTCAGGTTGTTTCACATAAATCTCCTCCTCAATTTTTCCATTAAGGAAAGCAGATTTCACATCCAGATGATGTAATTCCCATCTACCTTGTGCTGCAAGAGCCATCAGCACTCGAATAGATTCAAATCTAGCAACATGAGCGAACACTTCTTCATAGTCAATCACATACCTTTGGGAATATCTTTTTGCCACCAAACGAGCTTTGTGACGAGTCACCTCTCCTCTGGAATTCTTCTTAATCTTGAATACCCATTTGAGTCCAATGGGTCTGCACTTAATAGGTGGCGTAATCAGCTCCCATGTTGCACTTTTCTCTATGGCATCCAACTCTTCTTTCATAGCCTTTACCCATACTTGATATTTAGAGTCTTCAAGGTAAGTAGTTGGTTCTTCTTGAGAGGAGAGACAAACATCCATACCATACGACACTGGCTCAGTTTCATCATAAAGGTCTTGGATTGATCTGAACCTCCTTTGTTGATCTCCTTCTTGAGAGGAAGAGATTTCTTCAAAATTTTCTCTACCTCCTTCATCTTCTCTCACAACGGATTCTCTTTAAATAGGTGGCTCTTGATCCAAAGCATCAACCACCAGATCAGGGAGAGTGGAAAAACGAAATATACCTTCATCACTAGCACCTTGATTAGCCTTCCAATCCCACTTGATCCCTTCTTCAAAGATAGTATCCCTGCTAATATGAATTTTCATGGTTAGAGGATCAAAACACCTATAAGCTTTAGTCCCTTTTTCATAACCTATAAAAACCATAGGTTTGCTCCTCTCATCAAGCTTCTTATACCTTCCTCCGGTAGCTTTTACATGAACAATTGAGCCAAAAACTCTCAAATGATCAACACAAGGCTTTTTACCTGTCCATTTCTCATATGGAATAGCTCCATCCAAGCTTTTAGTGGATGACCTGTTCAAAAGGTAGACACATGTGTTAACAGCCTCACCCTAAAGCTCTAGGGGCATTTCTTTCTCCTTCATCATGCTCCTAACCATGGACATAATAGTCCTATTCTTTCTTTCAACAACACCGTTCTGCTGAGGTGAATAAGGCGTTGTCAATTGTCTCTTGATGCCATGTTCATCACAGAAGTTTACAAATTCTTTAGACATGAACTCGCCACCACGGTCTGTCCTAAAGCACTTTATCTTGGTCTCCCTTTCCTTCTCTGCAAGTTCCTTGAACTTCTTGAAGACTTGAAAAGCTTCTGATTTGTTCTTTAACATGGAAACCCAGATTAACCTTGAGTAGTCATCAATGATGAGGAAAAAATACCTACTCCCTCCAAGTGTTGATGGAGTAATTGGTCCATAGATATCTCCATAGACTAGTTCAAGATGCTTGGTGGCTCTATATCTTGAAGAAGATGGAAAGAAACTCCTTTGATGCTTTCCTGAAATACAACTTCGGCATACTTGCATTGGCTCTTGAAGGGACGGCATTCCAATCACCTTCTCCGCCATGGATTTCAAAGTCCTAAAGTTTAAATGGCCAAAATGGCGATGCCAAAGCCAAACCTTCTCATCTTGTTCCTTAGTCAAAAGGCATGAGTTTACCACATCCAATTTCAGCCGATAAAGTCGTCCATCAGACCTACGTACCTTGGTCAAAAGCTTGCCATGCTGGTCATAAATAGATAGGAATCCATCTTGCAACTTGATGCCGTAACCTTCCTCATCGAGCTGCCCAAGACTTAAAATATTCACACAGAGCTGAGGCGTGTACAACACAGTCTTCAACTCCAATTCTTCTCCATTTAAACATTTTCCAAGGATTGATCCTTCACCGCAAATATCCATAGCTGAATTGTCACCAAACTTCACGCGTCCAGCTCGGCTCTCATTTAAGGGATCAAAGAGATATTTCCTTCCTGTCATGTGACTAGTAGCGCCCGTATCAAGGAACCATAAATCACTAGGCGGGATGGATGCATCCTGGTTTTGAAGAAGGAAGCTTTGAACTTCTTCTAAAAATGCCATAAGGAGTGTTGATTCATTCTTGTCCTCTTGGGCGATGAGGTTTGCCTTCTCATCCTTCCTCTTCTTGCCACTGTGACACTTAGAGGCAAAGTGACCCATTTTTTGACATTTATAACACCTTACCTTGGACTTTTCAAAGGGTCGTCTCTCTTCATCTCCATCCGGAGATTTAGATGTATTTCCTCGTCCTTGTCCTCTTCCTTTTCCACGACCACGACCGCGACTAGAAGATTCTTCTCCCAACTTGACCTTCTCTTTGCCCATAGCTCTTGTAAGAAGAGCTTGCTTTTCTTCTCTGACTTGCCGTTCATGGAGACGTTGCTCTTGGACAACCAAAGAGCCGACAACTTCATCAAGTGTCATCTTACTCATATCTCCAAACTGAGTCATTGTGAGAGTCAAAGAATCAAATTGAGCAGGAGTAGATCTGAGGAACTTATGGACCGCCTCTTTCTCATAGATAGTTTCACCAAGGCATCTTAACTGCGAAACGATCTTGGTGAAATTAGTAGCATAATCGGCAACACGTTCCTCTTTTCCCATACTGAGAAGCTCGAAATCTTGTCGGAGTCCCTGCACTATGGCCTCAACGACACGATCGACTCCAATGTGAATGACACGAAGAGTCTCCCAATTTTTGCTTTGCGTCTTCTTGGCATCAAGGTATCCCAAGAAGTCCTCTGACACGGCGCTGAAGATCATCGTCAACGCCTGCCTATCCATCTTTCGTGAAGTTTCGTCTTTCTCGATGGCATCCCACCATCCTTGCGCTTCCAAATAGCACTCCATCATCATAGACCATTGACGATAGTTCATCTTGGTCAGGCGCAGCAATTGCGGCGTCACTGCCGCCTCCGACTTGGAATAAGCAATCTTCGGCATCATCACAGGATCCTGTAATCAGCAGGTTCACAGGTTCTTGGGCTTTGATACCACTTTTTGGAACACAGAGTTCTCTCTCTTTAACTCACACTGAGATAGAAGAGACTCAGGAGAGAATAAGAGAGATATATTTTACTGTATTCACACATACACGCGAAATAGTAATTACAGAGCCTTTTATAGAGGCGATAGGGACGTTAGGCAGTTATAACTACCATCTAAGATACACCCTTTCAAGACACCTTTTCAATATGCTCTTTCATGACGACCTTTCATGTGCTGAGAGAGAGTGAAAGATCATGGGCTATCATCCGGAAGCGAAAACCGAAACCGAACCGAAGCCTTCGGTTTGACTATTTTTTTCCACACCCGGTGTCGGTTCGGTTCAGTTTTGGAGATCCCTACCAGAGAGCAAGATAGATGGTGAAGAATGAGAGATGTAGAGGAAGAAGAGGAAAGCAACCTCACGTAGAAGCGTCACGAGAAGAGAGGGGGGGGGTGAGAGAAAGAAAATAAAATGGAAAAGGGTGGCAATGGAATAAAAAGTGGGGAAACTCTCTTTCCGTGCGTGTATGAAAGAGAGAGAGAGAGTTGAAGAGAGGGAGAAAGAGAGGATGCGATGGCGGAAGAAAAAGAAGTGGAGAATTCTATCAACATGCGTCTGCAAGAGCGAAAGGGAGGAAAGAGAAGAGGCTAGTGAGAGGGAGATGCGAGAGAAGGAGGCAGAGCGATGAGAGAAAGAGATGAAGGCAACACGGTGCGAGAGAGGAAGAGGAGAGAAAGAGATTACTCTATCCTATTTAATGAAGTTATAGAAATGTGGCAGCCAATCGTGGGCTGCCATTTCACTTGCTCTTTAAACATATTTTTTTAATAAGAAATCATTTAGAAGTTATTTTGACTTAAAAAAATACAAAATATACCTACAAATAGAAAAAGTAAAAATATCTTCCAAATGTAATTTTAATCATTTTAAACCCATATAACTTGCATTTACAAATATTATTTTAATAAATATATATTTCAAAATAAAAATTCATTTTATGTCTTACTAAGTTACTCTCTTGATAAATCAATGTCATAAAATTCTCATAAACTATCATCAAATCATGAGAAATCAAGAATAATCTTATAAAAAATAAATTATCATATTAATAATTTTAAAACCACAATAACTTACATTTATGATCATTTTTTTAAGAATAAGTATATAAAATATATGATATAAATCCATGAATTTTCATGTGATCACAACCCCATGCAGGTCTAATACCCCCGACGATAACTAGGCCATTAATGGGCTATATCTAACACCAATGACATTGTCATATAAATGACTCATTATCATCTAAACAATATTATCATAACAGAGAGATGATATATGCATGATGTCACTTCATTTCTTATGCTTCATTTGCTTCGTCTATCTTGTTTTTTCACTACCCTTCTATACTTGCCATTTTTTACTAATCACCTCCACTCTTAGCCTAAAATTACATAAATATACATGCCAATCTCAAGATTCATTGAGTGGATGAATCTTATGATTCCCCAAAAGAATCCCGATAGGAATACTCCACTTGAGATTCATCTATGCTCCATAAGTTTCTAGACACACACATTATCATCTCCTTGTTTCTTCATCTTCTTCTTCCCACTTCACTCAATACATTTCACCTTCATTGGTTCTTTCTGATATAAGTGATACTAAAAAAAGAAAGATCCCCTGTTCAAGGAGGTAGAGGTTCATCAATTAGATCATACAAGTATTCTCTCACCCACGGGATTCAATGATCCGTTGCATAGAAATGAAAAGGGCTTAATGGTATAGGCCATGTAAAGGTTGATGGCTTGTAAGTAACCCGTGTTGAGAAGGGGAAACCCGTGGTTGCACAAGTAGAAGAAGGGGGACCTAGGAGATTCTCATATGCCAAGGATGGATCATTGATTCATTGTGCGGCGAGGATGGATCACTAATTCACTTTCACTACCCACTTGATATTTTTCATATTTTTAATTATAAGTGAAGAAAATTGTTGTGTGATCCATCAGCGAAGTGATTTTTTTATATGTTATCCTCATCCTTGTAGACGATCATCGTGAATTCTATTTGATCTTATTTTTTTTGACTAAAATCTTTCCCTGAAATGCTCACCTAATTCAGGTCATCCCTCTCAATTAGTTACCTAAAATTTCTTTGTTGGAATGAATTTTTGAAACTTTTCTATGCAAAGATAGGGAAATCCTAAACTTTGCCCTATGTAGCCCAATTTACCCTACCTCTTAGAGCATGATTTGCATTATGAAAATCAACAAATGAAGATATAAATGGAGTAGAAGGGTAAAATAATTGTTGCTTTTGGTGAAAAAAAAACACACAAAATTATCAGGGGTCTATGTTGAAATTGTTGATAATGCCCCAAATTTAGACTTCTTACTTTCCACTGAAGTGCTATCTACTAAATAGCATGCAATCTTGGCTACCAGGGAGCTGCCTGGTCCGATCGCCATGATTGAATCAGATCGCCATGATCGATGTAGGAGAGCTAATAGGCAATCATAGAACCTCTGATCAATATGATCATCGGCTTGATCGACGATTTGACCGGCAGTTTACTGTTTTTTATAAAATATCTCTCTATTCTTTATAAAATATCTCTCTATTCTTTATAAAATATCTTTGATTCATATAGGTATATAGGTCGATAGACGATCTACTCCATCGATCAGCTAATTTTCGAGGGCTAA